>SNQJ01S0017233.1:0-15475 GCA_010110895.2 Picea sitchensis
TTACTTCTGGACTTCCACATCATCCCCACTTCTGTGTTACACATTTTGCACTCAAATGTTCTGATACATACAATTTGACCGTCGGGGCCTCATGTCTCCTTGGGAACCCTTGTCACCCTATTTTGAAGCCCATCTGACCGCTTTCCACACTTAACCATTTCTTGGAATCTCTTTCGTTGATCCTCGGGTTTGCGGGTTCAAGAAATTTCCAATTCCTAGTCGTTGTTTCATGTGCCCTCCACCTTCAAACTTCTTTCTAAGTATATTCAATAAGTATACAACTTCTCCAAAAACATACATAAAATATTTTTCTAGGAAATGGAATATCTATTACATATTTGAATATATTAGCCCTTCTTTTTCCCCTCTACTTTTTCTTTCTGGTTACTTTGTCATTTTTTTATGAAAATGTCTAACTGCACAAGTTTGCAGACTCACAATTTCACATTTTCACTCATGCTTTTATATTGCGACTCCAACCGACCGCTTCCCATTCCATACCTAGACACTTTTCAGATCATGGATTCCTGGGAAGGCGGGCTCTAGATTGCACTTCCATTGTTCTGTGACCTGCAAACAGCACCCGGACTTCCGTGATATACAAATTTACTGTTGGACTCCCACATCATACCCTCTTCCGTGATACACAGTTTGCACTCAAAAGTTCTAAGACCTGCAATTTGACCTTCAGGTCCTCACGTCTCCTGGGGAACTATTGTTACCCCATTTTGAAGCTCGTGTGTCTACTTTCCATACTTGGCCATTTCTTGGAATCTCTTTCGCAGATCATCGGGTTGGTGGGTTCATGAAATCTCCAATTCCTAATCAATGTTTCTTGTGCTCGCAAACTTTGCACTTCTTTCCAAGTATGAAATAACTGAGGTTTAATGATAACAACTCACCATGCCTCTAGGAGACAGTCATACTAACTGTCCCTACACAACTTGTCTAGAAACATGCAGAAAATATCCTGCCAGGTAATGGAATATCTATTACAAATATCAATATATTAGCGAAACGAGTCCCACCCACCTTTTCCCTATTCCATACTTATTGAATTTTTCACTTGCGGGTTCTCGGACAGGTGGTCTACACTTCCAGTGTTCCTTGACCTGCAAACAACACCCTGAATTCTATGATATACAAATTGAATTCTGAACTTCCACATCATCCCCTCTTTTGTGTTACACATTTTCACTCAAAAGTTTTGATACATACAATTTGACCCTCAGGGCCTCCCGTCTCCTCAGGAACCCTTGTCACCCTATTTTGAAGCTTGTCTTACTGTTTTCCACAGTTGGCCATTTCTTGGAATCTCTTTCATGGATCGTCAGGTTGGTGGGTTCAGGAAATTTCCAATTCCTAGTCGTTATTTTTTGTACCTGCCACCTTCTCACTTCTTTCCAAGTATATGCAATAAGTATACAACTTCTCCATAAACATGTAGAAAAGATCTTTCCAGGAAATGGGATATCTATTACAGATTTGAATATATCACCCCTTCTTTTCCCTCTTATATACTTAACCAAATTCTCGTTTCTCTTTCCCCTCTACCTTCTCTTTCTCGTTACTTAGTCTTTTTTCCAAAAATGTCTAGATATGCAGGTTGGCGGACTCACAGGTTCACATTTTCACTCGTTCTTTTATATCGCAACTCCGACCAACCGCTTCCCCATTCCATACCTAGCCACTTTTCTGATCGTGGATTCCTGAGCAGACGAGCTCTAGATTGCACTTCCATTGTTTTGTGACCTACAAACAACACCCTGAATTCCCCGATATACAAATTTACAACCAGACTCTCACATCATACCCTCTTCTGTTTTACACAGTTTTCACTCAAAAAATTTGAGACCTACAATTTGACCGTCGGGTCCTCACGTCTCCTGTGGAACTATTGTCACCCCATTTTGAAGCCTGTCCTTTCGCTTTCCATACTTCGCCATTTCTTCAAATCTTTTTCTCGGATCGTCGGGTTGGTGGGTTCATGAAATATCCAATTCCTAATCGTTGTTTCTTGTGCCCTCCACCTTCACACTTATTTCCAAATATGCAATAACTGAGGTTTAATGCTGACATATCACCATGCCTCGAGGAGACCATCATAATAACTGTCCCTACACAGCTTGTCCAGAAACATGCAAAAAATATCCTGCTATGTAATGGGATATCTATTACAAATATCAATATATTAGCGAAAACGAATTCCACCGACCATTTCCCTATTCCATACTTACTAATTTTTTCTCTTGCGGGTTCCTGGACAGACGGGTTCAAGATTTCCCTTGCATTGTTCTGCAACCTACGAACAACACCCAAAATTTTGCGATATACATGCGAAAAAGATGTTTCCAAGTAATGGGATATCTATTACAAATTTCAATTTATTAGCGAAAACAAGTCTAACCGACCGTTTCCCTATTCCATACTTAAACACTTTTTCGATTGTGGGTTCCCAGACAGGCGGGCTCAATATTTCCCTTCCATTGTTCTGTGACCTGCAAACAACACACAAAATTCCGCAAATATACAAATCGTTCGTTGGACTGCCCCATCATGCACTCTTCCCTTTTATGCCTTTTTCAGTCAAAATTTCTGAGACATACAATTTGACCGTCGGCCCCTCACCTCTCTTTATAGTCCCTGTAACCCTATTTTGAAACCCGTTCGACCACTTTTCATAATTTTCCATTCCTTACTTTCTCTTCTCCGTCCTCATCACCTTTTCACTTGTTTATAATAAAAAATCATTTATAAGGACCATAACTTCCAGTGGTCCAAGACATATTCTTACTACTCATCCCCTTCCACCTAAAATGAAATAATTTGGACCTCTGGGATATCTCATGCAGGTTGTGTCCCCAAAGTTTTTGACTGTAAGGAGATGGTCTCTTGGTGCGTCGATAAATATGTTTTAGGACAAAGAATTATTCCATTGTCGAACCACTCTTTTGTTTCTTTGTCAGCTCGGGTCTTCCGCCAGATGTTGAGATTTCTAGAGCCAACATTGACGTTCAAAGGAGAAGACTCCAAGAAGTTCCTAAGAAAGCATAATAATGGGTTGGACCTCTTGCCCGAGTTCCTGGAAGACCCGATGGAAGTTCCTAAACATATCACAAACTTGCAGGTTAGTTCATTTAGAAATCCGTTTCAGGAAATTACCTGGTTGTTTACAAGAATAACGGGACAGGAATCCACAACAAATATTTCCTCCATGGTTCTTTATATTTTGTATTTCAGAGTCAAGCAACAAGCCATTTTTTATTGGGGGAAGCTAATTTCCCATGAAAGTTTTTAAGCTTCAAAAAGGAGAAGAAATTTTATGTGTCATCCTACTTGGTTTTCGCGATAGCGAATTGCTATCAGTTTCAAAAATTGTCTATGTCCAAGAAGGTAAACTGGGAATTAGACCCAGTAACCTTCTAGTACCAGGCCTTGTGGAAGCACAAGGCCTCCCATTTTTTTATGAGTTTTTTAATGACTTTGTATCTGTTTTCAAACTTTTATTATTAGGAGAAGATGTTCCCTGCATATCTTACCAGGAAACCAAGTTTTTGTATAGGGAGGGGGAACTTGTACAAATGGAGAATTACAGTGTGATAAGTATTTTTGGCTCCAAGGAAAAACCTTCTCTCCTTCAATGTCACATTATGGATAGAATGTTTGTTACAGAAATATCAAGGAAATACAACTACTGGTTGCATATATTCCATGAGAAGAGAAAAAATAGGTCATTCCTCTGCCTTAGAAATTTGGGGACTTCATGTTGAGGAATGTCAACAAAATTGATGAATCTGCAACCCATTTCAACAACTTGAACCTAATATATGTTGAAAGGATAATAGGGTTCGATCCTAATAAAACAAAATTAGAATATTTACTTACAGTTGGCCTCGACAATTCTTTTTTCTAGAGACACCTGAGCGAAAACAGAGACACTGATGAAAACACTCATTCTTCTAAAGCTGGTGACCTAGACACATTGCAAAGCACCACTGAATTGTACAAGCAACATGGAAAAGGCCCTGGTGAGAAGATTTTTCAATCGCCAGATAACACTCCCAAAAGTACGACATCCCAGAGCATCGCTCCAATGTCCCACCACAGTAAGAAAGAAACCTAGAATTATTCAAATGGAGGAGGATATAACAACCCTCCTCACCCTAAAATTGATAGTTCTAACAAGCTTCCCGTGGAGAAGAAGAGAAAAAAAATTGTAGGGCAGGTGGAAGTCCCGAAATTGGGAGTGAGAACATGGAACTTGATACTGATCTGGATAGTGTATTTGGAAACCCTGATCAACTCGAAGATATGATCCATCATATTCTCCATATGGACATAGATGATACCAATTTTTTTTACGAAGATGAATCCTTTGTATTCCAGAGCGTTGTTTTTTACAACGAGTCTAAAAAATTTATTATTGAAAAGAGATATGTAAAAAATAAGAAAGGGAAATCTCATTCAGAGGTTAACCTTGTGAACATGTGACCGTCCCAAATATCTTGACTTCACAGAGTAACCGAAGATTCTCTTGATGATTCCATTGGAGGAATTGAGGTCGATAATTCCAGACTGGAGGACCGAGTCAAGGAATTGGAGGAAGCTTTGATTCCTATGCCATTCCTTTCCAGTCCTTTAGCAATAGCCATGTCTTCCACCCTTGTAGCCAAGTTAAAAGGATCCTCCAGTGTCCTCACATCGTGTAGAGGATATGTGGAGAATAATATCATGAAAAGAATGGAACTGATTACTGAGGCCTGGGAAACATCACAAAGTATGGCTTCCCTTGGAATGAGGGCACATACTTTGCTCGAACATTTGCAGGCAGATTTTAAAAATGAAGAACATTTATATTTAGACATGGTCCTCCCTTTTGCCACCCATGTCAACAACATGACAGAAACAAGAATAAGACAAGAATATCTCCCCTCCAAAAACTGGATCACTCAATTAAATGCATGTTGGAAAGACAAAGTGAAGAAATTGCATCTCATTTTCCAATCATGTGAACAAGCCATATCAAAGAAATAAAAATTAGCAACAAAGATGACCGAAATAGACTTATCCAGAAGGACCGACGAGGTCCAAGACCCCAAATTAATTGTCAACTCCTTTCCCTTAACTAAGCAAGCCTTCGATAAAAAAAATTGATATTTTTAAGGTGTTGTATTTAGAAAAGTTTTACAACTTCCTTGAATATGGTGAACATGACATGGACAACTAGCTAGTCGACTATTCAATACATAATGAAGAAATTGATCAGGCTCTACATAATCTTTCTATCAATCTAAGGGAATTAGAAAATGAAATTTTCAACACAAAAATATGGAATGAGATCAACGTCGCCCCCTTGAGAAGCTACATTGAAGAATGGGTCGAAAAATAATTGAAGCAGGTCATCGACGAAAGGCAACAGGAAGTTGGCACAATTCCAGTAGTCATCGACGACAGCAATAAAAAGGCATCAGAAAGAAAATAGAAAAAGGGGTGATATGTACCATCACTGTAAGTCTATACTGATCACATCCTACTTTGTTTATCAATCTAGTTATTCCACCTTTTTAAATAGAAAAGACTGATACCTTCCAATTTCTTCTTTCCAGATATTACACGCTACCGTCCCCCACTTCTTCTTTCCATAGTCCTGTTTCTTTTACATATTTCTCTTATGGTTCACAGGATCCCCAATCCTAGTATATATGACAAACGCATTTAAATTTCCAGGAATATGTAACAGACAATATTATTTTTTGATATATTTCAAATAAAACTATTTTTTATCTCCTTTTATATTTATGTGCTCACAAATTTCTATCTTCAACTATGTTGAATGTCAAGAAATTGTGTTTATTTAATTTGAATGTAACTTTATATGTGTCTTCTATGTTTTATCGTTTCTCCTGCTATGCATATAACTTTTTTTGTCCTGGCACATATAGAGACATACAAGTCAGATGGTCTATGGAAATTGTACTTAACTCTAACCAGTTGAAAGTATACATTGAAGAGATAAAACATGCAAGGTAGGAACGGAAATTTCGAACATAGCAAGTCACACTACTGGAAATAACAGAAATTTTGAACATAGCAAGATGGATTATATAGTTTCAAAAACTAAATGGGACTCTAGAGGCCACGATTCATTTACTTCATGGATACCACCTGTTCTTCATGCTTCTTTCCACATC
This sequence comes from Picea sitchensis, assembly GCA_010110895.2. NCBI lineage: Eukaryota > Viridiplantae > Streptophyta > Pinopsida > Pinales > Pinaceae > Picea > Picea sitchensis. Next base: position 6,192 of record SNQJ01S0017233.1, read on the forward strand.
TCTATTGCAGTTTCCATCTTCCTACACTACTTTTTCCCCATCCCTGTGCATTTATTCCTGATTCAACCCAACAGGGACTACGCTGCCATGCAACACTTGTTATGATAACCATTCTATATTAATAAGTTTTTTTGTTTTTGTTTTAATACCTTCCAATACTCTAGGTTTATCTCAACCCTAGGAATGGGTCGAGGGTTCCTCTTGTTATAAATAGGTTTTATAAATATTATTCCTCATAAACTAAAATTACTTGGTTAGTATTTCCCGGGTTTGTTTGAAAATGAAAACCCTAATTTGTTTTTGAAATTAAACTCTGAGTTATATTTATTTATGTATAGATATAACCCATTTTGTTCTTCTTGAACTTCTTGATACACTAGTCATTATATAAAGGTAAATATTAGTAAATCTTCCTAGTATTATTTCATTATATTTATGTGGTCCTTCTATGTATCCTTTATACATTGATTCTTGAGTTATACTAGAAAATATTTGTGGTTAGAAATTATATTCTTGTATCCATTATGTAAAATAAATTGTACTCAAGTGCATATTTTATTCAATGTAAAACTAGTCATTATATTTATTTAAAACTAGTCATTATTCAATGTAAAATTAGTGCTATATTTATTTATGTATAGATATAACCCATTTTGTTCTTCTTGAACTTCCTGATACACTAGTCATTATATAAAGCTAAATATTAGTAAAGCTTCCTAGTATTATTTCATTATATTTATGTGGTCCTTCTATGTATCCTTTATACATTGATTCTTGAGTTATACTAGAAAATATTTCTGGTTAGAAATTATATGCTTGTAGCCATTATGTAAAATAGATTGTACTCAAGTGCATATTTTATTCAATGTAAAACTAATTATGGTTGTATCAGAAAGCACTCTCTTGTTCTTTTAAACACGTTTGTTTCTACAAACAAATCTTTACATAAAGAAATGTAACACATAAAATGAGTCTGGTATCTTTCAAGTGTATGTAAAGTGTATTCTCTATATTTTTCTGAGTAATGTTTCTATATGATAATGAATAGAAATATTTAGACCATCATATGAATTCTTTCTTTCTCTTTGTAAATAGTAAATATAAAGAGCAATTTTCTTTCAGAGTAGAATATAATTTACAAGCATTTAAATCTTTTCTTGTTGCAATTAATTTTTGTTAACAAAAATAGCGCAGAATTATATATAATCACGTATACTTTTTAGTGTAAAAATTTAGCATTGTTTAATTGAACAAACAAGTAAATAAACATATTTGAGCCTATTTCAAAATTCAAGGAATAAACCAAGTAGGAAACTCAGTTCTAGAAAACCCAATTCCTCCCAACCATAAACACGAATAACCAAATTAGTTGTTATTGTCACACCTGAGCCTAAATCCTTGTTGCATAGGGACTGCAATTGTATAACCTTCTCCATAAATCTCATAGTTTGATTCTTTCTTAGATCCACCAAACTCAATTTTCCTCACAAGTACTCAACAACGTCATGCCTCCTCTATACTTGTATATAATAGCTTTCCTAGGTTTTTTTCAAGTTAGCCTCATCCCTGACCCTAGGGAATCTTCTTGGCCTAAATTTGTGCTAGCTTGTTCCCTCACATCCCACACCTTTGCGAGTAGGGTTCCACTTGTCTCATGGACAATATTTACTCTGGTGGTTTTTATCCTTTTCACTCACCCATGGAATAATGATTTACTCTTTGTGACCAGATTCTCTAATCAGTTTGTTTCTTGTTAATAAAATAAATTTATAAATAATATTTACAAAAATATTCATCATCATCAATGAATATGATGATATAATTTCACATAATCCTTTTTCAATATTTTCATAACATAAAACATCAAAATTAAAATGTTTAAATGTTTGTAAACTTAGGGATATTACACCATATATCACTTGTTGATGAAGATATAAAATCCAAAGCCAAAGCTAAAGATAGCTAGAAGAAATAAACACATTTTTGTGTCCCTTAAATTTCTAAAATTATCATAGGCTTCCTCAAGCCTCTAACTCCCTTAAAAATTACATCACCAACTATGGTCAAGTTGATAGGCTTTAATTTATGAGTTTGCTTTCCTCGTGACAATTTGAAAAAATGTTTTACAATCCCTTCCTTTCACAATTTGTGAGCATGCAAGCTAGAGAATACATAATTAGGCTTATTACACATAAGAGATTTTGTAATTATTATTCTGCTTACCAAGTTTACATAGTTAATCAAATATGATTTTAGTTTTTCACATTGACTAAGCTTTTTAGTTTTCTTTATTTCTTTTATGGGAAAGGGAACCAATCTTTTCCTTTGAATTATTTTTTAAGAAAGAGATCTAATATCATCATTCTCATGAGCATCATCATCATCGTCATCATCCTTGTCAATGTCGTATCATCAACAACACAATTGTCATAATATTAATGTAATGGTGTTAAGTCATTGATGTGAAAATTTATAAAATATTTGTAAGGTGATTAGTTTAAGAGTAAATTGTTTTATATCTCTAAACTAGATCACTTGAGGAGAATTTGAATTATGTAGAGAATCAAAACAAAAAGATTGTAAATTTTGATTCTAAAAGTGTTAATATTAGCCTTTCTAAAGTGCAAAATTGGGTTCTAAAAGTAGCAATATTGGTTTTCAAAACTGTGAATTTCAATTCCAAAAGTGTGAATTTTGAATAATTTCTACCCCAAAAATTGTGAATGTTGATTTCAAAAGTGTGATTTTTTGTTCCAAAAGTGTTCATTTTTGTTATGAAATTGTGAATTTTAATTCCAAAAATGTGAATTCTAGTTCCAAAAGTTTCAATTTGATTGCCTCATCCCATACCTTTTTTGCACATGGACAATGTAGAAATAAATGGTTTACTAATTCTCCATCATTTTTACACATTATACTCCATGTTGGCCCATGCTAGTTTCTTTTTTAACCATCATCCAAGTAAGTATTTTATTAGAAAACTTAAAATTTGAGAGGACATCCTAACTTCCATATTTTCCAACACCACCATTTGTTATCCCCTTCTTCTTTCTCTTCCATTATTTTCTGCTTATCCTAATTTAGGTGTGTAAACATATGAGCTTTTGTTATTTCACTAAGAAACTAAATTTCAATTCTAAAAGTGTGAATATAGTTAAAATTTTATTTCTATATCAATGCATAATATGACTATGGAAGACATTGCTAAATATATCAATATTGAAGAGATGACAATAATTTAACAAAATAATTTAAAACATGAGATGATGACAATCATTGCATTATAGTGTTGTACTTTTTCAAAGAAATTTAAGTCAATCTACTAAAAGGTTCGATGTAAACAAAATATGAAGTATATAAGCTAGTGATTTTTAACAAATTCCTCACCTTAATTACAAGCACTATAACTTGTTTATTGTGGAAAAAAAATTCACAAAAACCCACATCCCAAGTAAGGTGAAAAGAGAGTAATTGATGTTCAATTGTTTTACTTGAAACAATACTTATTAATAAAAAACATTGAACCTACTGTATAAAAATCAAATCAAGATATGCACTAAATGAAAATTTTCAAAGATGAAGGTTGGCTTTGATATAATATTAAGGAATACAAAAAATATGCAGCCACAAGTTGGAGAAAAAACTGAAATGTGTACAATGAACCTTGGCACTATTTTTATTCCACACATTAAAAATAATTATATATACAAAAATATGATAGCTAAAATATTCCCTTTGACTATGAACTCTTCAACTTCTATCCATATCTACAAATAGACGGGAAATTCAAACTATTGGTTGTTTGACTTTTTAATCATATTTGTAAATAAAACAAAATTGATATTATGCATGCTTGAAAACCACAAATATTCTTCTTTTCCCATTCCCTAATTACTCAATTATTGCCTTTCATATCTTGAAAGTTATTATTGGAAACTAAATTCAAATCTAACAAAAGTCTTATTTTTGGAGGATCATTTTTCTCTCATTATTTCTTTTCCATCTTATATGTTTGCAAGTAATTTGTTATAGTATTTAAAGGTAAAAATATGTATCTAACCAAAAAACTATTTTAAATTTATTTTCCTATTTCAATGTTGATTATCAAAACGATTTGAAATTTGTAGGGTTGTTGTTATAGCACAAAAAGCCACACATATGATTATGTGCCATGACCTAACCCTTTCCTAATTCTTGTTATACTTTTCCCTAAAATTCCTCTCAAGAATCATTTAAAAAACATAATTTAGGAGCATATATGTGGGTTTCCCTAGTGCAACACACAAACATATGCGTCTTTCCTCACTGCAGCCAGCAGATGCCCTCATTTTTGGTGAAAAATAAAACAATCTCATGTTTTTGGGTGAGTTTTTTGGTTGGGCTCATTTCCCAATGACACTTTCCCATACATAACATAATTCAACTCCCCAAACCTCTTTGGGAAGATATAAAACAACCATATAGGGATAAAGAGGACAACACAAGTCCCTTGGTGCAAAGTTATGCTTCCAACATCTAGAAAGTCTCCTTTCCCTATATTCTCTAAGCAACATCCCCTTTAATCTGGAAACTCCTTTTCCAAAGCTTCTTTCTCCTTTTATGTGACTATAGGGCATATCCTTATCCCTATCTGAGTCATTGAGAGAAGTCCATATTGATTGAGTTGATGCTTGAGGATTCCCAGAGGAACCTAGACAATTGGCTTTAAGACAGTGCCTAAGGATGGACAAGGTTGTAACTTACCTTTTCCACTTGCTGGTAATGCAAGATATTTTTTCCCCCATATTTGTCTTCATTGTACATTTATCTTTACGTTTACTTTGAATTTTATATATAACATGCACATACTCTTGATTGTATAACTACTTTAGTCGTAACCCTAGTTTTGTATCTGTCTTGCAGGTTGATTCTAGTAGAAGATCAGGAGCTCTTCACGAATTGGAGCAGGGATCAACATCAAATGGGAGAAAAAGGTGCACCTTTTTTTCTCCTTTCTATCCCTACCTTCTCATAATTAAAGTAGTTATTTTCTTTAGTTTTTGTGTGCTTGTGATTGTGGGGAGACAATTATCTCTTTCACTTGGTCTTTCTCTCCTGTGATTATGACCCACGATCACAGGGGGGGAAATCCCTTAATCAATTGTGTTGAGGGGGATGGATTCTCAATTCTCAACAGTGGATATTAAACCCAAGGACAAGGCCCAATTATACTCCTCCTTATTTGGTATGGAATAATCCTCTGGGTTAATTTTCTCGAAACCATTCGATGGGATTTAAAAGTTGTTTGATTTTGTTATTTCCATTCTTGTTATTGTTTATAATTGTATAGCTATCTACTGCAAAAGTGAAGTAAACTAAGGAGATTGAAGAAATTGTATTGAGGATAACCTATGGCAACAATTAATGAAATCTATATGAGGCTTTATGAATCCTATAGAAATTATTCCACTAAGAACATATTATCCCTCGAGATGTTCCAAGCTATTATTGGAATGATGTTGAGGCATCCTAGGGGCTAAAACTCAGGACAAGTCTTAAATCCATATGTGCAGTAGAGTAAAATTATGCAAAATTTATTGGATCTCTCTCTCTCTCTCTCTCTCTCTCTCTCTCTCTCTCTCTCTCTCTCTCTCTNTCTCTCTCTCTCTCTCTCTCTCTCTCTCTCTCTCTCTCTCTCTCTCTCTCTCTCTTAAATATCTTGGCCCTTAAATAGTATCATCTCAGATGATAAAAACTCTCAAACTCAAGAGGCATATGTCCACGATTGTTTCAAACAATTAATATTTCAAAGTGAGTGAGTTGGTGAATTAGAATAAAAACAAGATAAACACACAAGGCACTACCGAGAATGGATCATGTAGTTTATGCAAAAAGAATAACAAGTTAAGCAATTAAGAATTCAACCACTCTAAAAATTGTATGCATATTTATCAATGTGTGCTTCAAAAATGTTATACATCTTCATACATTCAAATACATTGAGGTTTCCTCTTCACATAATTTAAATGCATAAATAAATTACCAAAAATGGTCATTTGTTAAGAGGAAATCACTTATATGCCATTACTAGACATCATGCAATCACACTGAATATGGTGCATAATATGTTGCTTGATATTTTATTAATTAGATCTAATATAAGAAGCCAAAATGGGAGAGGTGGATTTACAGGAAGACAAATACAAAAAAAGAAGAGTTACAGACTAAAACATAATGCGGGGGATGAATATCTTGAGGCATGCTTCGTTCACCATCTATTTGTGCTTGAGGTATTTTGATCAAACATATTTTAGTATAAGACACTCTTTAATTCCCCAAAGTGTTGACCCTAAAAATAAGTACCTTATCCCTTTTTATATATTCATTAATAATGATAAAACCATTCATTCGGTCCAATATCGCTTCTTGATATCACCTCTAGTTTTATAAATGATTTTTTACTAGGTAAAAAKTATTTTTACCACCAAAGTGAAAACCTGTTGATGTGTCGTGAGGATTGCTTCCTATGTCCAACTAATCTTATGTTTGGATTCTTCTAAGTGTCTCAATCAAATATAAATACTTCACTAGATGCATTCAACCTTTGAATAGTTGAGGTCCTCCGTTGGATGGAAGAACGTCTAGTCATTTCCTCTCAGCCACCACCACTCAATAATGCAGAGCGCAATCAACCAATTTCCTGAGTCTTCTTCCTTAAGATTTGACAAGACATCAGTTAGACAATGCAATTATTATTTAGGATGGACTAAAGGGCGTCCTACTTATGTCATATCTGAATCAGTGTAAGAAGAGAGGGACCTTCCCCTCCTTCGCAATGAAAGAAATAACTCCTCACACATTGGCAACCAAGATGGTTGATTGGTCCTTCTTGAGGGGAGAGACTGTGCATGTGAGTCATCTTATATGACACCTAGCATACAAGAAACACACCTTTAGAAGCTAAAATACTCGTAGATTGTTTTCTTTTTCTCCCGAGGATTTCCCTTATAAGGTCTTGACACATATTTGTGGAGGATATTAGTGGGGAAATGATTTTTACACATGCCAATGATAGTTTGAGATATGGAGGTGTTTGTGTGTGGCCAATGATTCCTATCCTTTATCATATTTACTTGACTTCGTGTTGATCGAAAATTATATCTATGTGTGAGGTCAAATGTTGTGTTATAGGTCATCTAATCCATCAGCTAATTTGGTGTTTTGGATTCATAACATATTTAATTACAGCCTGTCGAAAACCCCCTTCTACGTGCTTTTAAGGCTATGAGTCACCTTCCCTTTGGTTTGAGATTTTGAAAAATTGGTGAGGTTTCCAAAACATGAGTGATGTCATTGTTGACATCAACATGGTCCCATAGACACATCAAATCTTTGTATTGGACCATGTTGGAACCTATGTGGCAAAGGGGTGTGGGCTACGTGTCACTGGGCTTGATGTGATATTCTATGTATTTTATGGGCCCCCCTCGTCTAGGTGGAATCAGTGGATTTTCCCTAGTGAGTTCCCTATTGGCATGCCACTATGTCATTGGTCTGTCTGAATATTTGCAGTGGAGTGATGAGTCATATCCACGTGTTTTTGAGTTGGTGGATGGATGTGTGCTTTGTATTCATAGGTTATGGGTGGTTTACTCAAACCACAATACAACTGTCACAACCTAGAAAAGTTGGTTTCTCCTTATGTTCACTTTCTAGGAGACACCATACATCATGTGATGTGTGTCATCTCTCATGCATGTTCACAGAATGACATTTATTGTAAGTAGTTGATGTCCATAGCTTGTATTTGTCCAATGATGAGGCCCCACAAATTCGTTATCACTTGGTCTCAGTGCATCGTCTCATGGTAAGATTCTCGACTAGTGAATTCAAAGGAATTTCACACCACGATAGGCCCCATTTTGTATCCCAATAAGAACTTATATCCTTCCTTAAGTGCTTAAGGCATGGAATTTCTTCCATTTCCTTTATTTTTCCCCAAAATAACTCGAATCTTTCTACTCATAAGCTCTAGAATATCTTCCATTTTCCTCTAGCTCGTCCAATCTCAACCTTGTAGCCTCAACAATATTTCCATTGATGACAAGACTGAATCATGTACTAACATCATCTCCAATGGGGACAACATAGCCTTGTGATCTGTATACCAAGTGATTTATTTTGTTGGGTTATGAAGTCTGCCTTGAAATGACGAGTCATCTAATTCCTTAAAATTGAACTGTTATGTGAAAAAAAAAACACTCAACATCTTACAACATTAAAACCCTCCCTAGTTGATCATGTAACAAATTGTGAATGAAGTAAAATACAAAATACATCTAAGAAATGAAAGCAAAATATTTATGTACAGGGTAAGAAGTTTTGCATTGTTCAGTATTGAAAGAACTGCTTGAGAAACCTCCCATTTATAGGAGCCCCACAAAATTCTTAGTCTAGTTGACCCATCTCATATGTATTTTTATCTTAAACTGCAACAAGATGGACGGGTCCTATCCAAATATTGTCAAATTCTCCATGCTTTCCCTTAGCCTCCCTTTGAGCATCCAATTTTAGGAACAAATATCCCGTCATGAAGTTCCTTTCTTTGGTCCTTTTATCTAATATGTCCTTCACCTTTGCTTGGTGAATTTGAGATTTTTTTTGCACCTATTTTCTTTTTTGTTAGACCTCAATCAATTGGATGATCCTCCTCTACATGTCATCTGATTCTGCATCCTCATATTGTAGTACTTTCATCACAGGAAGGATAATTTGAATGGGGAAAATGGATTCCAGACCATATACCAACTGATAAGGAGAAGTTCCAATGGATATTTTTATGCTAACTCTATCTTCCCAAACTACATACTTCAATTGATAATCCCATGCCTTTTTGTTCTGGGACAACATTTTCTTGATAATCTTGATCAGATTCATTTTTGGGGATTCAGCCAAAGCATTTCCTTGTGGGTAGTAAGCAATAGAGTTTCCAAGATCTATATTATTGTTTTGACAAAATTGAACCAATTTGGAAGAGTTAAAATCTTGGGCATTTCTAGTGATCATCTTCCTTAGGCACCCAAATATGGCCAAAATATTCTCTTCAAAGACCCTTATGATGATTGTGTCAGTTGTTTCCCTTGTAGGAATATCTTCTACCCATTTGGTGAAGTAATCAGTGGCAGTAAAAATCCATTTATGCTTTCCACTTGAATTTGGATTGATTTCAGCAATGAAATCAAATCCCCACTACTGAAAATGTGTCTCAACTTTGATAGGTCTCAGTGGGAGGGGAAACAAATTTT
>SNQJ01S0017233.1:28360-39016 GCA_010110895.2 Picea sitchensis
GTTTTGAAATGGTAACAAAGAAAACATGGTTAGTAAACATATCAACCTCCAAAAGAAGAGTGGGATCAGTTGAATATTGCATCATCTTGACCACTTCATCAACCAATGGTTGAATAGGTTGTTGGGAAACCAAAGGTGTTTTAGGAGCATAAGAGTCTTGAGATAGATACCATGCTCGTTGTACCTCTAGGATAGTATGGTACAAAGAAATAAGGATATCTCCCTTGCAAATTTTACTTAGGTTTGTGTCCCATTCATCTAAATTTCTTAGCAATATCAATGTCCCAAACATGACTTGCATTGGCTAGTTTCATGCCCCCAACTTGACTTGCAGTAGTTGGTTTCTTGTCTCTAGTATGAATTGCAATGAATGGTTTCTTTCCCCCACCATGACTTGTAGTGGTTGGTTTTTTCCCCTGGCATGACTTGAATTGATTGGTTGTTTTCCCCCAACATGAATTGCATTAGTTGGTTGCTTGTATCCAATATGACTTGTAGTGACTAGTGACATATCTCCAACATGACCTGTAGTGGTTGGTGTTTTTTCCCTTTGTATTTTCTTCTTCTTCTTTCTATTCCTTTTATACTTATGGTTACTAGGAGTTGGACTTTCACTAGATGAGGCTGAAGGAGAAGGAATATATTTCACTGGTGAAGAATATAGAGGTTCAATGTCAAATTTATGCTCTTAATATAAGGTGCTTATTTGAGAATTCCCAACAACATTTTGAACATTTGGAGTGGACATCAACCAAACTGGTAGCCCCATGGGAAATACAGGAATATTCAATATGGCCATAAAAGGGGAACCAAATTTTTCAAATAAAGGAAAAACACAAGAATCCCCTTAAGAAGGGGTCCCTTAGTTGGTACTCACAAAAGAACTACCTAGGATGTAACCACCACCAAGTATAAAAGTAGTGTTTGCTTGAAAACCAAGGTTTTTTGGAAGTCCCACTGGGACTTGGAAAAATGAATTCCTCCACTCATCTATTTTCCCATTCTCAAGGAGGTAAAGCTTCCCATTTCATGTCAGAAGTTGGAAAATATTTTGTTTCCACCGATGGAATCGATGCAAGGATATGCCCCCTTCCAAATGGAAAGGTGAGGAAGGGGGTAGAATAACTTCCCACTGACTTGTTGATGTTGAGGAATAAAAGGGGTGTACTAGCTGAAACACATGGCATTCCAATTGACAGCATCCCAAAAGAGAAAGTGTCACCATCATACAATGTAAATGGTTGAGTCCTGACACCATTGTTAGGAGTTATCACAAGAGGGAAGGTCCCTCCGCTTGAAGATCCTAACATGGAAATGAATGTTCTTGTCAGAGGGACACTTGGAATGGTAGGAAAAACTCCTCCACCGGACACAACTGACATAGGGGTATGGGTTCCCCCATTCCATGAAGTACTAATGGTGTTATTCATTGTATACCACTAGTAGAGCGGGTTTGGAATGTGATTCAAATTCTTGAAAGTTCCATTGTGTATAAGAATAGGACTATTAGGAACAATAAGGGGTGTATTATAATTCACCATATATAGATCTAGAATATCCTTGATCTCAACTTGATTAAGATCATCCTATGGTGAAGGAGATGTACATATCCTTGGGATCAATACTTAGTCGTCCAAATCCCTTATATACCTTTGACTGATAATTCATCCTCATTGTGCTCTTGTTCTCTTCTTTCATAGGTTCCTCCCTTACGGGGTTATCTGATGCAACTTGGGTCTCTTCAATTGGATCATACAAGGGAGAGTCTATATGATCCATCCTTATCCTTTGAGGAGGAAAATTTGCACTTTTATATGAAATAACTTGGGTCCTTCGAGACTGATGAAGTGGTTGGTCAACCACTTTGAATCAGATATTCAAAAGTGACAAGATAGAGACAAACTAAGGCCATATAATAGTGAAACAATAATCACACAACTATAAATTTCCTAGGAGATAACAGTAAAAAAAACACCTATCCCAAAGCTTGGCCCAGGTTGTTTAGGTCCTGAGTCCAAGACAGTGAGGATTCAATCAAAAGAGCCTTCTATAAATTGGTATGGTTTGTTTAAGTCCCAAGACTATCTATTGAAGGTGCAGTATATAGTTGAGAACTAGGAAGAATAATCATGGGTCAAAAGTATAAGTGTGGGCAGGGAATGTAGGACTAATTCCTCAACCTAAAGCTCCATTGAGAAGTGGTGCCATCCTAAGGACTTTCCACTTCAATCCAAAACCCCTGAACATGAAATAATACCACCAAATAAGTGAAGAGAGGATATCTACTCCTTTTTCTTATCTTCACCTTGTACCTGACACCTGTGTTAGAGGTGCTTTCCCAGCAAACACTTCTTTCTACTAATGAATTTTGCACTTGCTAGTCAAATTCTAGTTTGGTTTCATAGCCTTGGAGAATTTACTCTCCAGTCCTACACCAAGGCTCTATTCCTAGACTATATTGGTTTTTCTAACAAGAAAAAATTCTAGTCGATTTTAGATTAAGCATTTATTTTAGATGTTGTTGAATTACTTAAAGGGATGGCAGTGCAACTTATGATGTTAAGAGACTCTTGCAATAACAAAAATTAAGAACACTAACAAAAACTTTACAGTTATCCTTCAATGTATTCATTTTCAAACTAGTGTAAAGCATGAACAATTTCAAGAAAAAAGCATAGGACAAATGCAAACACTCTTTTTATATTTTCTCTTTTGAAACTATGACAATGCAATCTTACTAAAAACAGTAACTTGAAGGAAAAATGCACGTAAAAAGAACTACTTGAAACACACAAAAGGAAGAAAAAGAGAAACACAAATACCATGTTTTTTCCTTTTTCTTTATGAATAAACTCTAAACTCATGCAACCAAACACAAAAACCCAAGAACCAATTCACTGCTAGCAGACCCTAACCCTCAGAACTGCAAAAGTACTGAAAAAAATGAAGGAAAAGGGGGAAAAGAGCATGAAATGTTGAGACTCATGATGCACACACATTCATTGAGAGATAAAACTATGTGCACATGCACTTAATCTGAATGAAACAAGCATGTGCATTCTCTATTTCCATAGGAAATGTGTGTACAAACACAAAATAGAAAAAAACTTCACACAATCCCTCAAAACTCTCTTGAAAACTAGTCTAGAGCAATGTATGTAATGCAAAAAGACTAAAATCTATCTAAGAACCCTTTAAAAAGCCAATAAATAGTAGAGACTCCCTAATGAGGAGAACTGACGGAGTTGTCTCCAATGGAGTCACTAGTTTTGTTGCAAATGGATTTATCATATAACTAGGGTGGACTAGTAACAAATAGGATTTGAAGAATAGTACACTTCAATCTCTAAGATTAGACTACAATCTATTTTCTCTAACTACCATTTGGTTACAAGGGGTACCTACCTGATATTCATGGCTACTTGGTGACGAATCCCTTGATGTTGATCCCTGCTCCAATTTTCCTAACTCTAGTCCAAGCTCTAAACCTACACAAAAGAAGCCAAGAAACCTTCCTCAACCAAATAGATAATGATGAAATGATATTGTAATAATTAACTTAACTAACTAACCAAGAAAGTTATAATGGTTGGACATTGGGTTCAGTGCTTCCCTCGAGTTTTATGACATGGGTTAACCCCCTCTCGTGGATCCTAACTCCAATGATTGTGGCAGAGACTCTCACCTACAGGTTTTGGTCTAACGACAATCATAGTCCAACAAATGGTATTAGAGAGACAAGTCTCGAGTTTGAAACTCGTTCAGCACGTACTGGGGGGGAGATTGTTGGAGATTGGGTTTAGCGCTTCTCATGAGTTTCGCGACATAGGTTAACCCCGTCTCATGGATACTAACTCCGACAATTGTGCCTGAGACTAATGCCCACGGGTTTTGGTCTAATGAAAATCGTAGTCCAACAAGAATTGTAACCAAACACTAAAAGAGATCAAACAATGAACATTAACATAGAATTTGGGGGAAAAAAAGAAGAGATATATTCCTTTTAAATTAAGTGAACAACATTATACAAAGTTATACTTGATTCGTTGTCTTCACCTTCCATAATTTTCATCTGGATTCCTCTATCCCTAGGCCACTCACAATTGCTTCAGGACTCCAACTCTCTTCCACGCAATAGTATAAGGTAAACTGAGAGGTTTGAGACCTCAAATGCATGAAAAGGATAAAATAATAGGATAGCAAGGGATTTCTAACAGTTGAAGTTCATAAAAACCATGGGGAAATGACAACCTCTAATTCGTTGGCACAAGGATATCATAATGATAGTTATGCTACTACACAATGTTATCCTCGTCATTCCATTGAGGCCTCATTTTGTACCTTTTCAAGTTGGTTGAGACAGTTTGGAATGGGTCTCTGGAAATTATGTAATTAGTTTCCCCATAAACTCCGCTCATGAGCATGTGATTGTTGTTAATTTTGTATTTTTATCCACTTTTTGAGGCACACAATCCTTTGTGAGTGAGAAGAGAATGTACAGGCTCCTATTGTGAGTAGGAAGAGAATTTCAATTTCCAAGGAGCCTATTTAGGCAGTCTGCAAAGTACAATTCATCAAAAGGGGTGTATGGTGGCTAATAAGAATCCTAGACATGGAGGTGTCAAAGGACGTTATAACATAAATACCTCATGCACCTTTCCAACACTAAATATTCCCTCATAATCTAGATATCCCCTAACCATTAATGGTTAGCATGACAAGAGCACATGCTTCAAGAATGGATGTATAGTTAATTGAATATATTTTAGAATGAAACATATGGAAAGATTACAACATGTATTCTATGAATGCATCATTGTTATTATGAATCCATGATAAGCCTTTGTTTCTCCCTCACATTGCTTTGTTTACTTTCTTGGGTCACTATTTCTCTTACTCGCATGTTCTTGGTTTTAGTTTTAAGTTGAGGTTTTTAGGATATTCCATGACAACGTTGGGCATTCCCTCTTCATCTTATCATCCAACCCTAAAGACAGTTTTCTATCCTATCAATGATATTAACTTTTCCATCGATCTTGTTTGTCATAATGAGACGTTCTTTCAATAATATCTTGAGTTATTAGAGTGTATATCTATAGAGTGGTTGTGTAGCATGATGGTTAGAGTGAGGCACCATAAGGAGGAAGGAGAGACTAGAGTCACCACTCCATTTTTTAGAAAAATCGAGAAACCCTCGGAGGAGAAACAGAGGAAGTAAAGAAGAGAAGGTAATATCGCAAGGTTAATTATGGTTTAAGAGTTGATTATGTTCCCTAGATCTGTAGCTAATTAGGTTAATTTGATTCATTCTAAATTAAAAATAGAAGTAACAACAAAATAATGAATGAAGTTAAACTAACTAGGGTTAATTTACCAATTTCCCTTGGTGAGCTAATTACCCTAAATGTTGAATATGAAAGAGAGATGAAAAGGAACTCACTCACATAGAAGAATATTGTTATAGGTGTTGAAAGTTTCCATAGGCCTCCAAGAGATGGTTTTTGTAGTGATTCTTAACTCTTAAAATTAAACCACAAACAAGTTATTCAAAGAAATATAAATGCAGAAAGGAAAATACAAATACAATGAGATGAAATATGTGAAAATAACCCTTATATTAATGATTTCCGAAAGAGAGAGAAATGTTCATAGGCCTCTTAAGGTAGGGATACCTCTCATTGAGTAGATATCCAATTACAACAATACTCGACAAAACATTCCATACCCTCTATCTCTATAAATAGATTATTAATAGAAAAACCCTAACTACTTGTGGTCCCATCATTAATGAGTATCAACCACCTAGTGGGTCTTATTAGATAAAAAGTACCTTTTTACATTAAGTAACTATCCACTTAACTATCTAATGGGCCTTATACAAACAGGATGAAATCATACATTAATTGACTAACTCCTAGGTACCATTAAACTAGGGAGGTTAGGGTAGGACCCTAACATGTCCTCCCCCTTCAAAAGCAATGTTGTCCTCAAGGCTGGAGGTGTGGAAATTATTGTAAAATCATTATTGGTTCCCRTGTGGAATGTTTCTAGGGCCATGCACTAAAAAAATTGATGCTCTCTGGTGGCCGATTATGCTTCTGATTAGAGACAAATGGACTCTTATTCATCAAGTTCTAACAAGCTAGTTTGTACCCAACAATTCGATCCCACTACCTTCTTCAGAAAAGACACATGAAATATTAGATGTATCTTAGAGTGGACTAGAAGACCCAATTTGTAGGCAAATTGTCCACTACACTAAAGGATTTGATAAGGTCCATAGAAATTTGATGTGAGCTTATGGTGGAATTTGTCTTTGAGAATTTTTTTAAAAGGGTTGAAGGAAAGAAACTCTTGATCCCCTTTTGGAAAATAATGCACCAAGATATTCTAGTTAGCTTGTTGCTTCATTCTTTTTTGAGCAAGAACCAAGTTGTCCTTAAGTGTGTGAAGAATGGATTCTCTAGTGTGAAGTGTGCAATCCACTTCATAAACATTGGATGTGCTTGGTAAATATGAAGCCAGTGACTAGGGTTTTGGGCCATATATAGATTCATATGGTGTCATTTTGGTAGCACCATGATAAGTGGTATTGTACCACAATTCTACAAGGGGTAGCAATTGTTCCCATTGGTGTGGAATTTTTAAAGAAAAGCATCACAAATAGGTTTATAAGAACTTGTTCACAACCTTTGTTTGACCATTAGTTTGGGGGTGATAAGAGGTGCTCATTTTTTAGTGTGTACCCATAAGTCTAAATATCTCTTTCCACAATTATACTATTGAATGTGGGATCTCAATCCATCACAATGGAAGTCGACATGCCATGTAACTTAAAAATATGATCAATGGAATATTGGGAAACTATGGAAGGCATAAATGGGTGTAATAAGGCACAAAAAAGAGCATATTTAGAAAGGTGTTCAACTAGCACCATGATGACCAATTTGTTACCATCTTTTGGAAGTCCCACTATAAAATCCATGGAGATGTTAGTCAAAATAGTGGTTGGTATTGGTAGTGGTTGCAACACTGTCTCACCCTTGTTTATTTGAACAATGTCACACGCAACTACAAAACCTTGGATGTTTATTTTCATGCCTTCCTAAAGGAAAGAGTTCTTAGCTCTTTCATAGGTTTTCTAAAAGCCACATTGACTTGTGGTAGCCCCGAGATGATTGCAAGTCCTATAATACCCTTTGTTCTAACGTAAACGTTTTCACCAGAAAAATACACCTTTTATACTTCAAGGTATCTTGCTACCATGTATAACCCTTAGGTGGGTTGGATGATCTTTCCCTTTGGATGAGTTGAACCACAATGTCATTTTCCAGGTATTCTTGATAGGATTTGGCTATCCAATTGAGTGTAGGTAAGGATAAGGAAAAGAGAGATACTTCCTCTTTATATTTCCTCAATAAAGTATATTTGACTTTTCAATAAGCTAGGTTAATCATGAAGTTCATTCCATTTTATCATTTAACTTAACCATAGACAATAATGATGTAGCAACCAAGATCACAAGAAGAAACACCATGCACAAGAACATAAGAAGTATCCTGGGAAACCCTTCTCAACAAGGGAAGAAAACCCAGCCAAATCCTTTGCTATATTCTTCAAGAGAAAAACCTTCACCTCCAAGAAATACCTAGCACACAAGAGGGTGCTCAAACCCTAGAATACTAGCACCCAAGAGAGGTGCACACCTTTTCTCAAGTAGATGTACTTTCTGAAATTTCCAAACTCACATGAAATATATGTTTCCACAATGGGGATTTTACTTTTACTTATACTAACCTAAACCTGTCAACTGAAGTGTCTATTGGCTCAACAGGGCCAACCTCTCTAAGTCACATTATAATTATTATTATTATTATTATTATTATCATTATTATTATTATTACTATTATTATTATTATTATTACTAGTAGTAGTAGTAGTAGTAGTATTAGTAGTAGTAGTAGTAGTAGTAGTATTAACCATATTAATTATCTTTTACATTTATTATTAATCACATTAAGGTGGGGCTAACATGTACCCTTTACATAACAATTAGGGTTATAGGAAGGTCTGACTCTTGAACAACATATAGCAAAGGATATGATACACCCACTAGTTCTCATCCACTAGGGGAACATCCATAGGGATGTCATATCTCTGGCTCACTGCATTACACAGAAGAATCAGATCTACACATGTTCACCTGTGCTCATCCGTATGCACGTCCACTCTACAGATCTTCTTTCCCACTGCCTCACACAAGAGAATCATTTGGAGTTTTCTCGTCAATTATGTTGCTCAGAGGAGGATAACACATCATCTTCATTTATGTTCACATGATGATGCACCCAGCACTTTGGTATTTCACACGTTCACCTTGTGCTTAGCCACAAGAACATCCAACTCATCATATTTCCTTTACCACTGGATAATCATCTGGAGTTCTTCTCAACTCTCTGAATGGAGGAGGTCATCTCTATGTTCCTAGCTTTGTCTCAGGCAGGAACCACATACCCTTATTAGGGGATTTCTCTCAGGTTTGTAAGTTGAGAGAAAGACTTCACATAGCTTCAATGATCCACACCTCAAATGTTTGTAAGATGGAGAATGTCTCACATAAATACATTCATCAACACTCCCTCTCATCTAGGGAGACATTCTTCATCATGCCAAGTCTCACACGGATGTATTTTGAATTTTGACTTGGCTGGATTTATCGACACTCTCTCCCAACTAGGGAGCCATTCTTCACGAAATTAATTTGGTGAAGATATCTGCAATCTGCTCATGTGTAGGAAGGTATTGCATGTGTACAGTTTTTCTCTGTATCATATATCTAATATAAGGATATTTCATCTCATCATGTTTTTGATCGATCGGGAAACACTGGGTTCTCAAGGAGCTTTACACACTGCTCTTGGTTATCATCATAGGATCCATATCATGGTCAAGTAAATATGTCATAATCTTGTGAAGCCACATTTCTATACTCTTCCTCTGTGGTACTCAAGGCCACAGAGTTTTGTTTCATACTGCATCAGGAAACCATGGAAAACTTCATGGTATAACATCAACTGGATGTGTTCTTCTAGTTCACTGTACTCTCTACTCAATCTGAATCGACATATCCTGCAAACTCAAGTTCATACTGGAGGCATATCTCAGGCCATATCCAACTGTGCCTCACATATATCTCAATACATGTTTTGTTGTTGTCTAGTGAGTTTGTCTCGGTTGACTCATGAAATGACTAAGCTCATTTACTACATGGCATGAATCAAGTCGGGTGTTAACTAGATACATCAGTGATCCAATCAGCTATGGATCAGTCTTGTCTGAATAATCATCAATCTTATTCTTTAAATCCATCAGGGTGGATTTTGTATTTTTTCATACTGAACTTCTTTAATATTTTCACTATATATTTTCCTTGACTCGGGAAAATATCATTTGTCCTCTGTCATACTTCTTGGCCCAAGAAGTTGTGCATTATACTCAGATTCTTCATCTTGAATTTAGAATTCAAGGATTACTTATATCCAACAACAAGGCTTTCTGAATAAGTCATCAAAATCAGGCTCTCATCACCACACTGTAATGATATAGGTTTTGGATCAGCAACACTCTTGCTGAAATCCAAACTCATCAAGAATCTATCTATCTGATATAGTTTCCAACTCATGGATGATAGTATGGATGGAACTATATCAGGTTCATTGGATCAAGTGTCTCATTATAGACAACTCCCTATGTTTGTGAGAAACCTCTGGCTATAGATCTCATTTTGTATTTCTTGACACTTTCATTAGTTGCATGCTTGATCATATAGATCCACTTAGAAGTTACCACATACTTCCCTTTATGGTCCCTGAATAATATGCATCATTATTTAAGATATATTGGTATTCTTTTGTTATGGAATATTTTCCATACTGGTTCTCTTGTTGCTTCTCTAAGACAAGGAGTCTTAGCATCAATGAAGTGGCTCATGACTGAAGGTTAGCTCGAAAATCTATTTTCCTTTCTTAGAATGTGCCTTGAGAGGATTGTATGTTTCTTTTCCTCTTGCAGAGTGAGTCTAGGTAGGATTTTTATGCCCTACTGCAATATCTCTGAACATATCAACTGAAGAAACTGGATAACCTAGAGTAATGTTTGTCTCCCTCTGAATTGCTGAAGGGGGAGAAGGTATTGTCTCACTGTCAATATCCATCTGAGATTCTCTAGGTCTTTGAAAAATTGTCTCTTCTTCAAGGGAAATGTCTCTGCTTGTCTCAATCTGTCTCTGACTAGGGATGTCTTTGAAGATTCATTGTATCCTTTCTTCCTAAAGGATTTATCTTGGATTTATTCTCTTTGGGTACATGAAAACACATTGGGCACCCAAATAACCTGAAGTGTTCAATCTCAGGCTTCATTCTAGTGAAGACTTCTTCAGGAGTTATTTTTTTCAAAGTCTGGTGAAGACTCTTGTTCTGCACATATACTGTGTTATGCATGCTTCTTCCCATGGAATCCTAGAAATATTTTGATCATGCTTTGTAGAATTGGTTGTCTCAATGATGGTTCTATTCTTCTTCTTTCTCAAATGGTTTTGTCTCCTTCTGAGTCAAGTGACTCCCTCTGAAGGATAAGCATCTTCATTTCTTGTTCCAG
>SNQJ01S0017233.1:49785-74263 GCA_010110895.2 Picea sitchensis
AACTAAAGGAGATCAAGCAGAAAGTAGTCGAGCATGTTTGGGAGTTCAATCAAAGATTCAAGACCTTAATAGACCGATTGACTTTTTAGATCCCAGATGAACAGAATAAAGAATGGTTCATCGTTTCCCTATTACCACACATAAGAGTTCCTCTGATGTAGCAGAAGATCGCTTCGCAGGTTGAGGCATTGGAGATCGCTATGAAACTTGAATCAGCCCCTATGGGAGAATCCAGCTCAGGTATGAGCCAGATCTTGAGTCAGCTAACTAGTTTGTCTCTACAAATCGAAGATATGAAGAAAGACAAGGGGAAGGACAAATGAGACGATATATGGTGTGTAAGATGCATATTAGAAGGCCATGATGAGGAACATTGTCCTTTGTTCCATGAATATTTGGCCTCAGGAGCACCGAGCCCCTTGAAGAAAGTCAACTTGCCCTAGTGTGAAGTATGCAGAAATAGGCACCACACAAGTGAGTGCTATTACATGCAGAAGTATGTCCAAATACCCACAAATTTATATTGTACATTTTGTAAGTCTGTAGGACATGATGATAGAGAATGTAGAGCTTATGATCTCATGCATGAAAGATCAAGAGATATATATAAGATCCAAGGTGAAGTACATCAAGAAGGAAACACTACATAGTATAACTCTCCTGGGAGAGGAAACTTCAATCCTCGCGATGGATTCAGAGGAAGAGGACGAGGAGGAGGAATGAGTCGAGGTTGAGGAAAGATCATCTGTTACAACTACGCACAACCAGGACACCTTGCAAGGGATTTTCAGAACCCTTGTACCACTTGCAGCTACTGCAACTCATTTGACCATGTTATAGAAGAATGTCATGTGTTTCTTGCTAAGTTTCAGGAAAAATGAGGACCTCAGCAGAACCCACAAGTGCAACTGATATATGTTGAACCTCGTGGAGGAGACCCTAGAGTCATTTTCATAACAAGAGGAGGTGTTGCTATAGGAGAGGATAGAATGACTCAAGGAAAGATTACAGGAGACTCAGGTATCAGGAAGGCCACAGAGAAGACCCAAGCCTTTAATGCAAAGAAACAAAGACAAATCTTTGAGGAAGCAAGACAAGAATTCAAAGCAGATCAAGTTTCCTCGTCAAAAACACAACCAGAAATAAGAGAGTATGGAATGCCCCACATATTTGATCATTCTACTTCGCCAAGAGAAGGAAAAGAGGTAAGAAAGCTCATGGAATTTTTATGCACTTGTATTAATTTAATTCAAGACGAGAACGGTGTGCAAGAGCTATAGAACTTAATCAGACAGTATGAACTAGGAAATACATACCCCTTACTGAATAGGGCAGTACACCAAATTGGTCAGAAGAGAAGGACAAATAAGGAATTGCATTTGAATGCTCAAATAGGAGAGTATGAGATAGACTATGTAGTCCTTGACTTAGGGTCGGAGGTCAATGTCATGACGAAGCAAACTTCGGCACAGATGGGAAAACTGAAGTTTATCTATTCCCCTATCAGGCTTAGGATGTCTAATCAGCAAGATGGCAGCCCATTTGGACGATTGGAGCATGTCCCTATGGACATCGATGGAGTAAGAATGTTTGCAGATTTTGAGGTAATTGAAATAGTTGACAATAGTTGTCCTTATCCTATGCTGTTAGGAATTGATTGGGCCTTTTATAACTCTACTGGTTTTTACTTAAAGAAGAGATGCATGACTTTTGAAAAGGACAGCCTCAGGGTCATCTCACTTTAGATTCGGATGAAGGTCAACGATACACAGAGCCCATCACAGAAGAAGACTACGCATATGCACTAGAAAACATATACAAACTGACATCCAGACAACAGGATTACATCAACCCTATAGTCGATGGGAATCTGAGCTAGCGAAGTGATAGCGCGTGTTCATCAAATTCAGAAGAAGCGTTGGAAAACTAGCAGAACCAGATGTACGAAGTATCCACCAGAATATGTGCTAGATTAACCAGAGAAGTCCACTGGATCAACACAACAGTAAGTAACTTACCCACCTTTGATGGTCTGAACCCTTTAGAAGCCTTCCTATCAGACTTTGAAGAAAATGTACCAACACAACAGAGGCTATTGGCAATGGATGAGGCCCTGAAAGCCACACCAGCAAGATGGTGGGGGACACACAAAAGTAATATTACAGACTCGGCACAATGTCAAACATTGATATCAGCACGGTTCTCGGCACAAGCAGTCAGTTGTGAAGTAAGGTATACCAGTCGAAGTTTCCCAAAGGACCATGTGCAAAGTTGCGAAGAGGCCTGGAATGACATCTCTCGAGAACAATGCGTACACATATTCATTAACACGCTGGATACGACCCCTATCAACTGGTACCTTCAAGCAGAGTTGTGCCTCATCACTACAAACTAAGAAGGTATCATTCAAAATTTTATAACCACCTTTTTATTTGAAAGTGAATATCCTTTAGTAGACCAAGAATTACATATTGTTAGAAGGAAGGTATTCAAGGAGGCATCTAAACTCCCTATGGAACAAGAAGAGGACGAATGGACTGTGCCTCTCCAGAAATTCAAGAGCTTCTACAACATCAATGTTGATGACGATGATGATCCCAGGAAGGTGAACATAGAAGAAACAGAAGGCCAAAGAAATGTGGAAGGACCAGGAGTGGAGCTACCATTTATTGGTCAACCAATCAAGATTAAAAAATTCAATATTGGGATGTTGCTACCATTGACAAGATTACAGAGTTGCTACACGAATATCAAGACTTGTTTCCGACCAAGTTCACTTATATGAAAGGTATCAAAGGTCCTATGGGAGAGATGAGGATCCCTTTGAAACCAGGTGCGAAGCCAGTCAAGAAAATACCCTACAGATTGAACCCGAAATATAAGGAAAAAGTGAAGATTGAGCTCGATAGAATACTGGAAGCAGGGATTATAGAACTTGTTGAAGAGTCATAGTGGATTATCCCTATGGTGGTTCAAGACAATAAGGCAGGCGAGATCAGGATCTGCGTAGATATCAAGAAGTTGAATGATGCTTGTTTACATGACCCTTTCCCTACACCATTCACTGATGAAGTACTAGATAATGTGGGAGGCCAGGAGGTATATTCTTTTACATATGGATTTTCAGGATACCATCAGATCCGGATTGCCAAGGAGGACCACCACAAGACCATGTTTTCCACAGAATGGGGATCCTACCAATATATAGTGATGCCATTTGGACTGAAGAATACCCAGCCATCTTTTCTAGGGTGGTGGTAGAATCCTTCAAAGAGTTCTTGCATAAAATTTTAGAAGCATATTTTGATGACTAGACTGTGTTTGGTTTGTTAAAAACCCATATTGAATGTCTAAGGCTAATGTTGGATAAATGCAGGCAGTGTCAAATTGCTTTAAATTTGAAGAAGTGCATCTTCTTCTCACCATTTGGAGTACTATTAGGACATATTGTATGCAAGCAAGGATTGTTGGTTGACCCATCAAAAATTGCAATTATCGTTGATTTTCCACCTCCTACGTCGGTCAAACAACTGCACACTGCGCTGGGACATACTGGATATTATAGGAAATTCATTAAAGGATATGCCCAAATTACAGCACCGATGGAGAAGTTGTTGAAGAAAGACTGTCAATTTAGCTGGACAGAAGAATGCTAGCAGAGCTTCGACACACTGAAACAAAGGTGGTTACTGCACCTATTTTGGTTTTTCCAGATTGGAGAAAAGAATTTCATGTGCACGTCGATGCGTCTTCTATGAGCAGTACTGGAACAACCTGGAGAAGGGGATATTGACCATATGTTATCTTTTTCTAGCAGGAAGCTATCTACAGCTGAAATTAATTACACCACTACCGAAAGAGAAGGACTAGCCATGGTGTATGTGTTGCAAAAATTCTACCACTACTTGTTGGGAGGACACTTTAAAATGTTCACAGATCACTCCACACTGAAGTGCCTATTCAACAAGCCAGTGTTGGTGGGACGAATATGTATATGGCTTATGTTGTTTCAAGAATATGATTTTTAAATCATAGTTAATCCAAGAAGAATGAACAAGGGCCCTGGCCACTTGTCGAGGTTGGAACATGGTGAAGAACCCATCAGTTTGGAGGATACATTGCCAGATGCATAGTTGATCACCATTAGAAATATTGACGACCACTTCACAGACATAGTCCAGTTCCTATCAACAGAAATGGCACCTAGTGAGTACACAATTCCCTAGAAGAAACAGTTAGTGGTGTGCGTTGTAGACTTTTCAATTATAGTTGGTCAGCTATACAAAATGGGACACGATGAGATACTAAGGAGGTGTGTTGTGGAGACAGAGCGACCACTGATCCTTGCAGAAGCTCACGAAGGCATCGCGGGAGTACATTATGTAGGGAAAGCAACTACGCAGAAGGTTCTTAGAGCTGGCCTTTGGTGGCCTACCTTACACAGAGATGCTAAAGATTATGCCAGATCCTGTGATGTATGCCAGAGAGTTGGGAAACCATCCAGAAGGGATGAAATTCCATTAGCACCATAGATGACCCTACAAGCATTTGAAAAGTGGGTCATCGACTTTGTGGGACCTATAAACCCACCAGGGAAGCGCACAGGAGCAAGGTACATAATTGTTGTGACATAATACCTGACTAGATGGGTTGAATCCAAAGCAATTAAGGACTGTAGTGCAACCACAGCTGCGCGTTTTCTATTTGAATACATAATAACTAGGTTTGGATGCCCATAGATCCTCATGAGTGATCAAGGCACACACTTCATCAATAAGACAATCGAAGCCCTAACTAAAGAATTTGCAGTCCACCATCAGAAGAGTACACCTTAACACCCACAAGCAAATGGAACAGTTGAAGCATTCAACAAGATCTTGGAGACCACACTAACAAATATTTACAATGTGAACAGAGATGATTGGGATTTAAGAGTACCTGCAGTACTATGGGCCTATAGAACCACTAACAAGAAATTAACACTGCAGACCCCTTTTAAATTGGTTTATGGGCTTGAAGTTATTGTTCCAATGGAGTATTTAGTACCAAGCCTGAGAATTGTTGCTTTTACACACATGGATGATACTGGAGCGTCTCAAGAGAGGCTTTCACAGTTGGTTGAACTGGAAGAAAACAGATTTATTGCAGGATTCCAGCAGCAGGTTCAGAAGGAAAGAGAGGAGGCTTATAATGACAGCCACATCAAAAAGAAGGCATTCAAGCAAGGTGATTTAGTATTGTTGTACGATAGTAAGTTCCTGAAACATCCTGGGAAGTTCATAACGCATTGGCTCGGACCGTACAATATTGCTTATGTTACCAAAGGGGGAGCTGCGCAACTGAAAACATTGAAGGGAGAATGGAAGGAAGGATTGGTAAATGGGAGTCGGCTGAAGTTGTACTACGACAACCAGCTGCCTTGCACACCTTAGTAGGAGCATGGAATAAAGGGGTCTAGGTACCAGGTGTAGTTGAAACTGGGTACTAGACACAGAAAAGACAGTATGCACAAGGATGGGAAGGAGGTATATAGCAGAAATCAAAGGCTGCACTGCGCAGTCTACAAGTCGAAGTAGCACAGAAGGATCAGATCTAAAGTGCCTCGGGATGAGTCACAAGTGAGTGTTGGGGTCCTGTTGGCCCTTGGTTATGGAAGGAAGCAAAGAACAAGGAAGAAAAGGTGAAAAGAGAACTTCGCGGAAGACACAGTGACTATCACTAGGTTGAAGTGAGCAAAAGAGCAAAAAAGATGGAGCAAAGTATGGAAATGCAAGCCGTTGGATGAGGAGATCAAGGATGACAGATAATAAAGGAAGAAGGATTGAGGACAACTCAAAAAGTGGGAAAATCTACCACTAGCACCGCACGAGAAGGAAGGAAAGACAGGTTGGCGAAGCCTAGAAAAAGCGGGTCAAGTTGAACTAGGGTTTTAGACTCCTAGGGTTTTGGTATCTAGGGTTTTTGCACCTAGGGTTGTCGGTGAATGATTGTAATGTATAAATAGAGGTCTAAAGGGCCTAGGTTGGGTTGGTAATTCTGGTTGGTAGGGTACTATTGTCGATCTAGCTCTATTGTTGTGGTGAGATATTATTGTACTGAGAGGGAGGGAAGTGATGAGAGAGAGAGAGCCTTCTGGTATTGCAAGATCTTCAGTTGTGTGCGAAGGTCAGATCCTACAACTGGGTGCGCAGGAAGGGGAGAGAAAGAGAGACGATCTGCAAGAAGAGAACACAGACAAGAACTGTATGCTTTACCTTAATAAATCATAAGCACAATTCTGTGGACGTAGCCCTAGAGAGAGGGTGAACCATGTACATCTTGTTTTGTGTGTGTGGTTGATGCTTTGATCTCTGTCACTGTTATATTTTTATTTGCATTGTTGTATTAGATCAGATCTATAACTGTGCAGGGTAGATATAGCTTGATAAGTGATAGATGCATGTTGTGTTGATGTTGTATTAGGTCCACTTGATATTCCCCTGGTTGTAGACATATTTGTCCTGCAACCACCTCATAGTTGCTTCGGGTGAGACTGCATCTACTTCGCAGGTGTTGCTGAAAGGGCCAGTAGCTAGGGCTTGTTGGTGCGCTCTTGGAGCTGAACCCTGGGTCTGCCCCTGTGCCAACAGTTACATTGCCAAAAAATGCAATTGGTCAGTTTACCTCCCATACCATATTCAAAATGACGGGAAGTACTTGGAGGGATTCCTGGGTTGTGTATTCCATAAAAAAAAAAATGCAATTGTGCCTATTTGTCACAATTTTGTCAGTTGTCCCAAGTATTGAGTGTCTCATTCAAAATTAGCAGAGATGGCCTTCATAAACTAGCTCTAGGTAATGTATCATGTATAATATTTTGTATGTCATTACCACAATTGCCTACGTTCTATATCCAAATATAAGACCCTACTCTAAGTTTCATCGACTCATCATCAATTCCATGAAGAGAGAAATAGTGGTCCATTTGGGTAACCCAACCATTTGGATCAAAACCATCAAACTTGTTCATGTCTACTATGGGTGATCTGGATTTATGGGGGGAAAAAATGAAACATAGAAATATAACAGAAACACAGAGATACAATAATACTCAATTTATATTAAAGAATGAAATTTGCAGAGACTGTAAAAATGCAGAGTGAAATGAACTCGCTAGAATGGTGGCAATGTATCTATGAGAAGAGATTTCATGGTTATGCTCATTCACAAGAGGATGATTACAATGAGGCTAAAAATGGATTTTGACATAGAGCATCAAGGAAAAAACCCAAAACATCAAAAACCCTAACCCTAGAAGATGAAACGCCAAAAGGTTTGTGGGCCTCGATGTGGTTAGTTGATATGTCAACTTCCCGAGGGAATTAATTTTTCATATGATCTATGTTTGGGGTGCACGATGGCTCGTTGGAAATAACTATTAGAGGATTACAACTTTTTTCTAAGACCAAGGTATGCTATTGGAAACCCATGGCCCACTAAATGTCCAAAAAAAGTCGTTTAGGGCCTCAAAATAGCCCGAGAAATTTGGGACCCAAAAAAACCGCAGAAAAACTTCCAAGATGGAAAATTGTGTTGTGAGCCAGTGGAATAGGTAGGTGGCCACCAATTTCCACCTGGATCAATGGGAAATCAGTGCCATGAATTGTGATCATGAAAGGGTTACCTAGAAAGGTTATGTTATTGTGATTCTCTTCATTTGCTAAATATTCTCTCATTGGTGGTTCCATGTGTTTTTCTTTCCAATTGATCCCATTGGATGTAAGTAGTGTACCCATTTGAGCTGCTAGGGTCTCGAGTTCTTGAGTTAAACAACCTCTTCTTCAACATTTGATTTGAACTAAGAAATTGAGGATCCTAGCTATTGGTACTAATTTTGCAAGGTGTTGACTTTGTTTTTCTGATATACTTGAGGGCTTCTGATATACCTGAGGGTACACGAAATACAAATCCATATACAGGTTTTTTCTAATGTGGTACTACTCGAAAGGGCGCCAACAAAGGTTACAAGGGTGTCCAACCAGGTGATGTCACTTGTATTTTCTACATGTATTATTCCCAATCATAGATTTACTCATTGAATGACAGATCTCTATGTTATTTAAAGGTGTTGGAACATGTCTCTATCCAAAAAAAAAGTATTCTAAAATTTGGGTGTGTGTTGGCTAATGAAAAAACTCGGATACCACTTTATCCTTAACCCTTAAAATTGAACCGCACACAAGGTATTCAAATAAATATAAACGCGGAAAGGTATTACAAGAGACAGTGAGATGAAATATGTGAAATATAACCCTTACACTAATGATTTATAAAATAGAGAGCATGTTCACATGCCTCTTGAGGTAGGGTGACCTCTCACTAAGTAGAGCTCCAATTACAACAAAATTGAGAAAAACATTCCATAACCTTCTAGATCCATAAATAGATTCTTAATAGAAAAACCATAACTACTTATCATTAATTAGTACCAACCACCAAGTGGGAATTATTTGATAAAGAGGACCCTTTTATAGTAAGTAACTATCCACTAACTATCTAATGGGACTTATTCAAAGAGGATGGCTCATATATTAATTGACTAACTCCTAAGTACCACTAAAGTAGGGAGGTTAGTCTACGACCCTAAAAAGATTCTTCACTTGAAAAAACCCACACACACTACTACATCTTCCTAAATAATAGCAATGATCTTGATCTCTTATACAATGTAACAAAAACACTTAGGTCTACCATATAAATTTTCAATAGATTAAGTGTTGTATGGTGACCCAAAGTGACCTCATAAAGGTGGTACCTCTCTTTCCCTATCTCCTCCCTTGAGGTAGGACGGTTTGATCATCCAAGAAATTGAAGGGGACTAAGCCAATGGAGAGACACTAGGACAAAATAAGAAGCCTTCAATGGAGAGACTAGGCCAAAAATAGGAGATAATTGTTGATGTGTTGGAGATGACAAGAACAAGTAGTCCAAGGTCATGGAAGACGAGTTAGGGATCTAGACCAAGATTTGATGCCAATCCAATATGGATTCTATAAGATATTTTTAAGAATATAAGAGGAATTGAAGAGGTTTCAAGAGTGGTCCTAGAGCATTCAAAAGTAATCAACGAGGATTTACAAAGAGAAAGGGACCAATATAAATAGGGAAGAGAACGAGCTCAAGGTGTAAGTGAACATTAGACTAGATGTTGGGAAAATCATTTTATATGGAAGAGTCATAATGTGGGTTTTTACTGAGAATTATTGGTTTATCAACTCGTATTGCAAGTGTTTTCTTCCAAAACAACACTTTGATCCATAATTCATGACTTACAATCACGATACAGTCCCAAAAAATTATGGTTCACTTGGTGCCAATAAATCATGAAGGGTTAAGAAACGTTTGACCCTGTGGATGCCCAATTAAGCTCTCTAAATTAGATATGGGCCCTTGAGGACATGAAATGAGGCATCATAATGAACTATGGACTCTAAGAGGATCAAATCCCTAGACGAAGCTAAAATAATAGAAGAGTTCCCCAAAGGGTCTATCAAATTCAAACTGGCAATCAAAAGTTAAAGACAATGTGATAAACAAAGAGGAACCCTTCCAAAACATTAAACATCCCAAGATGGTGTACATATAGACTAAGGTAAGGCAACTCACTGAGTGATCCAACCCACTAGAGACTTCATAATAAAGGATGAGAGGTAGTTGAGTCATCATAGGGCAGGTAATGTTTGGACATGGCACATAAGTAGGTCACACTGCAACATCTCTAGTGGGTAAGTCTATGTGAGTACTAGAGTGTGAAATCCATACACCACATGTTGTCCCGCAACATTTGATTCTCCACTTTCTATAATGGAACTCTCTATGCATTATGGCTGCCCATATTTGATATAGATGAATCCTTCATGTGTTCCATTGTCTACAATTTATATCATAATACATGGGATCTTGTCACTTGCTATGTTTATCTTACCCCAAATAGAATCTCTTCCATCCTTGACCTCATTGCTAGACTTTAAAAATCATTATATAGCCTTGATCAATTAATGATCAATGATGTATATCTTAACACCCTCAGTTAAACATACACCTTTCGATTATAGGAATTAAACATTGACAATTTGGTTTCTATGTTTGTGATGCAAGACAACATGAACATTTTATGGTTATGTTGATCCTCACCCTTTTCACCCATGCTTTTGCTAGCTACCTCTTAGTCATTTCCCTCCCACTCTTACACCTTACTATGACTAAAGTTGAACACGTTGGATGGTATAAATTCACATGACTTGGTCATCTTTCTAGTGCCACATATGGTTCCATGCATTATGGATGACTATTTTGGGTTTTCATGTGTATGCTCTTAGCATAATATGTTCTTAGCGTAATATTTGGACTAATTTTCTTGATACATGCCATGCATGATCACCTAACATGCCAAGTCCTAGAGATAGATTGAATGGATATCAATGCCCTAACCAAATTTTTAGTCGTGTTATATGTTTTGGAAACAACATATACATTATGCATACCATTAGAGAGAGATGAAATTATCACCAAAAGAGATTACATATTTCAGAGAGATCACTACTACACAATGATGGTTATTATTTTCGAACTTGGTCCATTCGTAAAGTTGAGGAAGTATATGGAAGTTCTTTAAGTGCAGCATGAGATCATGCATGTATTTATTAGGACCAACTTCCATGCAAACGCATCTAGAAAAAGAAAACTAGTTCCTCTTATCCACGAAACTTCCCTAAGAAATATGGATTACAAAATATTAGGTTAAGAAATTTTACAATGTGCACCACTAGAGAATGGAGTTTGGTGTGAATTAGTGTTGAAGGGATATCAGTGTGGACCGAAGAATTCCCCTTGGTCAAATTTTCAAAAGTAGACTTCGACCCTTACATAGATCGTCACTCCCTCCTATGCGTTGAAACAATGAATACTTTATTCATATCCATCTATTAAATGGTATGATAGCCCAAGAAACATAGTTTGTAAGAATTTAGAAAGAAGACTAAAAACCCTTTGAATTTCACACAATTACTCTATCCAAGCAACATAACATAATGGACAATGTCAAATTGACACATTAAAATACACTTCATCATAATAAGATATTTATTGAATTTGTTATAACCAACCATATTTATGTATTGTTTGTTTGGATTTCTTCCATTCAAAAGTTAGAACAATTGTTTCCGGACTATTCTATCGTAGTGCACATACTTATTATTTTTTAATAAATAGGCGTTATGGTTATAGTTTATGCTTATATTATCGTTTTGAGCACAAAGGTGTGTTAATGCTCTCATTATAATCTATTTACACTACATTGACAAAAGGTGTCAAAGTCCAGTTTACTTTAATACCACTTTATATTAATTCTTAGCCCAAGGTCTATGTGATATTTTATAATTAATAATTTAAATACAAATTAAACATTATAAGGCTTCTTAAAATTAATAAATCAGAACACAAATTTAAATCCATAAATGCATGACATCACTACATCCATTCACATGCCCGCACGGGTGTAGACGGATTGGCAAGTGCTGTGTAAATGGAAGAAAATTTGTAAAAATGAGGTCTCGTGTTCGATTCTCACCCGGATTTACTTGTGCGCCATTCTTGTAGGCTGGGTGGTTGCACATGGGGTTATAGTGGTAGTTGACGGGTATCAACCCCGTGTCACACGAGTACGAGAACCGCCAAGTTGTCGATTCCCCGGGTACAATACCAAAAAAAAAAACACATCCATTCACATGGTATATTTGCTTGATCACATGGTAATCTCATAATTAATACATAGCACAACATTACTAATATCATAATTAATACACAATGGAACATTTATTTAGATTTAAATATATGAATATTTAAATATGTAATGACATCATTTAATTATATTTATATTTACATTGAAGGTGTTTTTGAAGGGGAGGTTCCTCTCAAGACTTCGTCGTTTGTCCAAAGCGTATCAGAAATTTCCATTTGTTATCATATGTTTATCAATAATCAACTAATCATTTCTTTCCACCTATTTTATCCTTCATCTCAAGACTTCGTCGTTTGTCCAAAGCGTATCAGAAATTTCCATTTGTTATCATATGTTTATCAATAATCAACTAATCATTTCTTTCCACCTATTTTATCCTTCATCGACTCATCGACTCCCCTCGATTACAATAATCTGATAACAATGAGCAAACAACAATATTTTCGAGCATCCAAGCCTTGAATTCGAGCATGTGCCAACCTCACCAGTTGTGGTGGTTTCTGGATTTCTCCAATGTCAGGGATGAAACAAACTCGATACGTTCGACACAACCGCCCAATTCGACATCCCAGATGCTAAAACGTCTGGTGAAAGAGGAATATGAGTGCTTGAGGGACATGGTGGGACAATATCACACTCATTATGTTGGTTATTTTCGGTGTTGTTCCATGGTCGTCCAACAGATTTGGGCAACGGTGGAGGAGGTCTTGTATGTGGTCTCATAAAGTGGGTGCACCAAGTAAGCTTCATTGTGTGAGGATTTGCATAAGTGTTTTTATTTGCTTCATATGGGGATAAAAATATATCTATTTAGCTTATGTATGACTTGCATATTTTTTAAATCGAATAAAATATTTGGAATTTGGTGTGTATATTCATTTAAAATATAAGTTAACCCATAATGACACTCTAGTTCCAGCATTTTATCACTTGGAATCAGTCAGTGTGATTACAACATTATCTGGTAGTTGAGTTAGGTTCATGGTAGCTAAGTTTCCATATACCAGAAATGGGAACTGTACGTGAAATGTCATTCGAACGTTTCACATATAAGAAATGTATAGACTGTATATAATAAAAAAAACATATCTAATACTATATATATAAATATTATGAAATAGACTAGGTCGGAAGAAAGATTGCATATTGTAGATAGTGTGGTTTGAACATTTAAAATGTTGTAATCTAAATAGAGAAGTGAACATATGATTGAGTGTCCAAAACCTCATTAAAATTACAATTTTTTTTCATTTTTAATACCAAATTCTATGTATTGTTTGAAGAAATTCAATAGAAACATTCCTTGCAAAGAACAAAATTCTTTCAACTTAGATTTTAGGGATAACTCTTTTGCCAAAATATTTTGGGACTTGCATCGGGCCTCGTCCCTAAACTCATGCATGTGTGTGGGGTAGACCATAGAAACAACACTCTTTACAACTCAGCAGGTACTCTCGATTTGACTCTACTCTTCGAGTTGACAATGTGATTCAAAATTCCGTCAACACCCCTGGTAAAAAATTGTCAAACTCGATTTTGTTCATTGTGTTTGTTGAGTTTATAGTTCCTTTTTTTTAGTGTATATTCCCTATTTTTTTAACAAGTTGAGTTCTTACCGAAAATTTTACAAGTCCCCAAGTTGGCTCTTCACTTTGGGTTCATTGATTTGTCCCCAAATCTAGGTCATGTGACTTTGGCAGAGCATGGTGAAAGTAGAGCGTCCCTTTTAGATAAATTAACCATCTCGCTAAGGTGAAAAAAAGTAATTAAAGAAGAAATTTAACATTTTTTGTCAACTAAATGATATTATTCATAATAGCAATAAAAATTATACTAAAACCAACAAATAATGGTAGCCTCTTGTTTTAATATAAGGAAATAAAATTCTCTGAAATAAATCATCAATCAATTATTATTTATTTTATAAAGTAAATTGTCAATAAAATTAAAAGGAGATGTGTTAAATAAAAAATATGTCTATATAGGTCTAAGCTTAACATGTTGACATGTTGCTCAATACTGAGAAGGGGGGGTGAATCAATATTGCTTCTTTTTCACAATTTTAAACAATTCTTTAATTATTGAAATTATTAACCATAACAATTTATCAACAAGAATGTACAGTATACAGAATTTTAAATTTAACAATTATATTTTATTTACAAGGTACAACTTGTAGGAGACACTTATTTCCTTTCTTTTTGAGCACATGCTCAAGGAGACACCAATCCCCTATTTTCAAGCACCAACTTGAGGAAGTTGCAACTCCCTGTTGTTCAAGCTCCAACCTATAGAAGAATCCAGTCCCATTTTTTCAAGCACCAACTTGAGGAAGTTGCAACTCCCTGTTGTTCAAGATCCAACTTGTAGAGTACTCTAATCCTCCCTTGCTCCTCCCTTCCACCCTTACTTCATGTGTATAATTCAGGTTTCAATTATTCTTTGGACACTTCCTCTATTTTGATATTCTGGTTTAGCTCACACAGACACCATCCTTCGACCATGATTTTTTGTTTATATAGTCTTCCAACAGGTATATGAAACAAAAACATTGTGTCTCTTTTTATGAACCAATGTACCTCTTCATTTAATTTAACAATAATGTTGACATTTATGTTGTCAATAAAAGTTTGGCTTTAATTCAAAATACTTCAAATCCCTTGTAAGTTATGTTGATGCTTGACAGCTCAACGATGAATACTATGCTCGCAAATTATTGCCAAGATTTATTATTTAACTATATTAATAATCTACTAGTAGGTGGGACCTCCTTGTTTAACGTATGGCACTATGATGGATAAGCAACACTTATATTTTGTTGCCTATGTATTGGTTGAGACACAGATTTCTACAGCTCATTTGCTTCAAATCATGGTTTAAATGTTATGGTAATATGTGATGGTTGGGTTATTAAAACCAGGAATGACATGGTTTTGATTATCTCTCATGAAATATGATTATGCTGCCTTTTTGGATGAAAGAATTACACTCCAGTTTTAATGGTGATATTGTACATTTTCCATAGCAAATATTGGGTGATCTCGACCCTTGCTACTATTTTTATGCACATTGGTTGAATTGCAATTGGGTTGTGTTCCTAGCAAGTTGTCATATGAGAAAATTTTATAGTGGAAAGGGGTGGCGCACTTTGGACTATTGCGCACTTTTCAAAGTGTAATATGGAAAGTTTGGATATTTGGTTGTATTAATGGTTTTGAATGTAGTGTTATGGTGAGCTGGCTAGTGGGCTTGGCTTGTACTAAGACATGAATGAGGATCTAAAGGAAGAAGCGACGTGCAGTAAATGCACGTCACTCAAACTCCCCTTGATTCTACCACCCTAGTCATTCATACATTTTTCTTTGTTAGTTGTTCTTGCTCCGCCTTGCCTGATTGTGGAGGAAGTATACAACCTTGGTTTTTATCCTCGTGAAATATTTTACAGGTATGGGGTTTTCTTACTTTCCCATCCATGAGAATTGCTCTGCCCGTAAATCAAATGTCGTCTCTGGTTGCTCATGGTCTGTGTGATTCTCAAGTTGTTATGATGTTTTTGGAACCTTGTATTTATGGTTGCATCCTTGGTTTCCTGTGGTGGTTGTTCTAAGATTGTTGGTATTTAAAATTCAGTTGTGGTGTCCTTGTTGTGTGTAATCGTTCATAGGGAATTGTTGAGAAAAAATTGTGGTTGAGCCTGCTTTGCCTATGGTTTTGTATTCGGATTTGGCCTTTCTATTGAAATGGGTTATCTCAATCAACCTAACCTCTGGGATTTGTGAATACCCCGCCTATAGATTGATATTGTTGGTATTTGTGGTTAGTATACCTACGCCATATTTTGACCATGTGGATGATTAAGTCAAATATGACTAAAACCTCTCGTGTCTTGTCCTATCAAAACCCTCAGTTGTTGGCTTTCTTACTTATGACCTCACTATCACTGTTGTGTGGTGAACATTATACAGATATGAGAACATTGCTACCCAGATTTGGATGGGAGCACTATTCATGCTTTTTGGTTGGGCACGGGTTTTTGTTTGGTCACTCGTTATGCTTTGTTGAAGGAAGTGTTGGTTTTACTTGTTCTTTGGAAGTTATAGTCTATTATTTGAAGCTCATGAAGTTGATAGCAATGTTGTGAATTATTGTTTCTGTGATCAATTATAATAGGGAACCTGTGGAATGAGTTGTTTGTGCTATTCAACTGCCAAACCCTCTATTTAAGTTTCCCCGGTGTCTCTACCTTTACTGTCATGGACATTTCTAGAACCCTACACATTACAGTAAAAATGTTGCTTACTCCAGTTTGAGTTGATGAGAGCATTGTTCTTGCTCGGTTACTTGGGCCTGAGTTTAGTTGGTTCCTTGCTTGGCAATTGTGGAAAAGAAGTATGTACTCACCTATTCATTTGAAATTACAGTATGTTGAATATTGTGTTCCAAATAATGAATGTTATTATTCTTGGTTCAATCATTATGTTGATTGTTGTCAAAAAACAAAAGGGCACATGTGTTCGAAATGTCTGAGGCTCAAATCAAGTAATAATGCCCAGAATAAAATTAGAAGAAGTTGTATTCAACAATGGTTAAATTAATGATGGATATGAGTTTGTTTGGGAGCAATGTGCGTGACCCTGTTGGATTTAAAGGATTATTGCTGGAGTTGATGTTATGAATCATGGCTCAACAACTATTGTTGTATTCTTGTAGTGATTATGATGTTGTTAGTAATTTATGTTATATAATGATTATATGGTTAAAATTATTATTGTGGTTAAAAAATTATGGGCATATCAAATACTTTACTGTGTAAAATAATTTGGAGGCCAGCGAGCAATTTTGTTAAAGAAGGCATTAGTTTGGATTTTTTTTTTTGAAACAGAATATTGTTTAAACTTAGAAGTTCTGGGCAAAGATAAATTTTGATTGCATCATAGGTAGCATGTTTGATTTATTTTCACTTGAATAGTATCCATAAATTTCCCCTATCATTCTACCATTTTTTCGCTAATAACATCCCCTCCACAATCCCCTTTTTACTTATTACATCAGTGTTCTGTGACATAATTTTAAAAGAAAAGGTTTGTGTGGAAGCAAAAGAAAGATAGCATAGCAAGGGTTGATGACTGATATCCTTGATATTTTTATACACAGTTAATTGTTTGGTTAATTGTTGGACAATATCCGTATATTGATCCCATATCATTCTATCATTTTTCGCTAATTACACTCCCTCCATATTTCCCATGAACCCTGTCATTATCTATTCACATGGAAATTAATGAATGATGTGCTATGGATGGATTTGCATGTATCTCGTGTCAATTTTAGATCCAAATTTTGATTCATGTAAGCAGAGTGTCATGTATGGTTTATTAAGAGATTCATTACTGACAAATTGTTGCTACAGGATGAGCTTTTTTAGTAGAGGCGGCAATGGTCAAAATAACAGAGGCAGGGGGAATTGGTATCGAAGCCATAGGAGGCCTAGATTTTCTATCCATTTTGACACTGACCCATAAGAATTGAACCAGTTGTTCCAAGCTGGGTTCTTTAATTGGGTTGGTCATGGGATAATGCACCTTCGACCAGAAAGACCCCCTTTCTAGCCTCCTCAGAATATCCTCGGCATTCTCGTTCCTCCACATGTGTCTTTGCATCTCGAAGTCCCCGCAAATGACGGTTGGAAAGAGATCGTCAACCAACATATCTCTCACCATCTTGGTTGGCCCACTATGTCATTACCTTTACCACCACCTGTTAATCCCAATGTCCAAATTTCCCATGATGTTTCACAAGCTCATTATTCACACACCAGTAATAGATTAAAAATTGATATTCTCCAACCTGTGCAAGACAAGGGAAAAGCAGTTGCCTCCCCTTCTTCTCCCTCCACTGATTATTCAAAATATGTGTCTTCCCACCTTCATTTAAAGGATGATTTCTCCCATGTGATCAATGATATACAGCCCCAAGGGTCCAATCAACCACGGGCTACTTCAAAAAAGTATAAGGGAAAGAATAGAAAAAAGAGGAAAATTTCCTCACAAAGTGGCAAATATGGTTTTTAAATGATGTCTTATATGATTTTAATTGATGAGTATAGTGTTAATGGTTTTCAGTATTTTTGGATAGCAAGCCATGTTTTTGATATTTTGTGGATAATGTGGATAATGTGGATATATATATTCTTTTTGGATATGATATAAATTATTTCTGATATTTAAATATCCAGTTTAAAAGATATTCAAGGGAGTTACAAGGGTGTCATGTGGTCAAAATGATTATCTTTTGTGTGTTATATTTCATGATTTAAAAGAAATAAATGACGGGAGTCACAAGGGGTCCCACCTACCTAGTTATTATTAATTAAGACCCTTAACTATATCATTAGTATTTATTTCCCCTAAACTAATTAGTTAAGTTAAACCAACTTAAATAAAGAAGGTAGTTGAACTACTTCAACTTATTGGGAAAGGATAAAATCTCAATGAGAAGAAGAGATAAAGGGGAATAGAAGGAGAAAACAAGACTAAGGTTTGTTCTTCATTTACATGAGATAGTTTCAATTTTCATTCATTTCTGAGTTTATTCAAAACTTAATTCTCTTCTTGACAATAGGGTCTTATTGTAGACAACAAGGTTCAAGGATAGACCACACTTTTCATATGCTTGTTTTAGAGGTGTTGATTCATCCTTGATAGTCAGTGTATTCTTGTATATTTGTGAATTAAGTTTCATGGTTGATAAAGGATATCTTCCAGAGTCAAAATGGCAGCAGTTTGTAGCAAGATTATCCAGATTATTAATTTTAGTTTTGCTTTACTGTTGGAGTCTTTTTGTATGGTGTTCATCGGGGATCTCTAAATAAGACTTTGGTCCATGCCCTCACAGGGGTTTTGTAAAGAGAAAAATACTTTTCGTATATCAGAATGAAATAAAATCATATTGCTATTTTTTATCATATATGTGTATTTGTGACTTGGTTATTTTTCTCTTTTGATCTCCATGTTTACTTTATCAAAAAATCTGTGTACATTCCAGTAGCTTTTATAATTTTTGTTTTATAATGAAACATATTTAAATCATAAATCAGCCTCATTCCTTGTAATTAATACTTGCGAATTGAGAGAATATTTTGAGGCTATAAACCCAAAGTGAAATTCCCAACTGTGTTGTCCTAGCCAGGAAAGATCTGAAAATGATTGAGTAAGGTAATTCATACCTTTTCCTCAACATTTATTTGGCGACCATACTGAGGTGATCTTCCATATCTCTCTGGTTGATTGTATTCATGATTATCTTGGAATATTTCTTCTTTTGTTTGTGATTCTTTGACTAATTTTTCTCATGACAATACCTTCTACAAGGCAGCCCAATAAAACCAACATTTCCTTGACTTTATTCAATACTATCTTAAAAATTGCTAATACCCGGGTTGAGCTTGAACACTCATGGGAAGTAATTGAACAAGATATAAGTATTCGTGAACATTGGGAGGCCAGGCAAAGACAACCTATAAATTAGTCGTAGCTCTCTTTTATCTAAAATTTTGATCTTCTTTTGCATGTCCTCAAATCCTCGCATCTCTAGGAGAAGAAGAAGATTGTCTCCTGAAACCACTCTTATCATTGAAATAGGAAGGAGGAAAGTTGTTCTATCAACCCAACAAGGTACTCTAATGAGAACTTTTTCTGATTCAGCTAGTTCACCCTTCTAACCCTCAACCATCATTTTCAAAATGGCATTTGTGGGTGGCTCTGGTGGTATTGGAGGTGCCTCATCATCTCAACCTTTGGCTTCATCGGTAATTTGTAGTTTATATAGCCATCAGGTTCCTATCCAATCTACTACCAACCCTGCTAAGAGCATAAATAAGTATGAGATTTTTCAATTCGAAGAATATGCTACTACCACCCTGTGGCACGTATCCTCTCCCTTGAACCTAGCACCTGCTACTCATCCGTTACCAAAATTTAAATAGCATATAACTAGGTTTTCAGGAAATAATACAGTCACTACAAATGAACACTTGGTAGCATTCCTTAATGCATGTCACAATATAGGAGCTAATTATAATGATACTTGCATGCGCTTATTTTTCAACTCTCTCAAAGGGAAAGCAGGGGCAGATTTTTTTGATCACCCTCCCAAGATTATTTCCACTTGGGAAGAGTTAGTTTATTGGCTCAAGTCCACTTATGGGCAGTCTAAGAGCCCAGCTGAACAATTACGGGAATATAATAACATTGCGTACAACGATGGTGAGACTATTAAGTCTTTCAACCTTCGTTTCACCAAGTTGTATAATCAAATCCCCGAACTTATTCGCCCTTAGAACCAAGCCACTTTTATGAATTACTATAATTCTCTACCTTCCCCTTATCGGCATAGGCTTGAAAAAAAATCTATTGACAATCTTGGTTCCACTCTTTATACTTATCTATAATATAAATAGCAACTAAAAAGAACAGGTCTCCCTAAGGGGGACTTGGCTAAACAAATGGACATGTCTTCCCTCCTACAACTTGTGTAGGATATGAACAATCAGATGATAGCATACGAACAAAAGGGAAATGTCCCTTCACTTACTCCTAGGGCATCATCTTCTTCCTCATCACCTTTTAGGAATACCAATGAAAACAACTTTCATCCCAAAGCCATCATGTCTTGTAGTTGGTGTAACTTTTGTGAGGAAAATCACGAAGAAAGTACTTGTGAGGTTAAGAAGAGTGTCAGAGATAAGATCTTTGGAAAAAAACCCGAAACCACCATTGTTGTTCTATATTGGGAAGAACCAGAATATGTCATGACATAAACACTAGGAACAAATCCTATGCTTCAAAAGGAAAATATGATCCCCCTCATACTTCTTCTAGTCCAAGCTCATCTTCCTAAGCTGCTATTGTACAAGCTACTAAAACTCCTGATAGTCAAGGAGTTCCTCCCCTCTTCCCTCTTCCAAGTATAACATTCTCAACCAATTGGCTAATATCAAGGTCGATGCTACTCTTTTGTACATGGTTGTCGTCCCTGAACAACAAAAGCATCTCAAGAATTTTATGGAAGGAAAATATTCCACCATAGCTAATCTTTCTGAAGAGACAAAAGAAGAGGATTCCATTGTAAATAAAGTAGGTGTAAATAATTTTAGACACCCTGTAAAAAACCCTCCATTTTTCATTTATGTAAAAATTATGGATAAATAGCCCATTGTTGCCTAGTTGACGGTGGTTCAGGTCCAAGCGTAATGTCGAAAATCATCATGGAAGATCTAGGCTTATTATGTACAAATGAAAATTATAGAAGCATGTTCTCCTATAATATTCTACAATAGTAAACTATAGGTGAAATCAACGACATGAATTTAGTTATGTGCGCACATCCTGAAATAAGGACAACCCTCAACATCCAAGTAATTGACATGCTAGTAAGTAACTATTCTATCATCTTAGGAAGAGACTGGAAAGCCTTGACAGGTGGATATCTTTCACTTGATGGGACACACTTATTCGTTTCTCGGAATGGAAAAAATATTATATTCCTAAGGGAAGGAAGAATCTCATCATACATAGAGAGCATTCCACAGCCTAACGTAAACTATGTCGAGGAAGAATTAGGAGTGTACTGCATCTTTGCGGATGAGGGTGACACTACCCTGGAACAAATTGATCTGGAAGATGGTATGTGGCGCATGCACTTCGATGGCTCATGCTCCAATGAAGGTAATGGAGCTAGAATTATCTTATACTCACTTATAGGTAAAATTCACAACTTTTCTTATAGGTTATAATTTGTTTGTACAAACAACGTTACCGAGTTTGAAGCATTATTTCTAGGCATCGAAAATGCTTATAAATTGGGTTGTGGACACCTTACAGTATTTGGGGACTCTGAATTTATCGTGAACCTTGTACATAAAATATACTCTCCTAGAAATAAGTTGACGAAACGCTGCACCCAAGCTGTTTGGATGTTTATCTCGAACTTATTATCATTTAGCATCACTCATGTTAAAAGGGAAGTTAATTCAATAGCTGACAGGTTAGTTGTATTTGAAGCATCTCCCACTCAACAACTTTTGCCTCAAAGACCTAATTGTAATTTTCAATATTTATATCATCCTCACATTCCTGACAATGTAGAGTCATGGCAGGTCTTCCCTAGTGATAAAGGCATTTGTGCTTTCATACAAAATGAACCATTTAAGCCCAAGGAGATTATATCCTTGGAAAACAACAAAATTTCAAAAGGCTTGACCCCTCTTGAAATTTCATTTTCATTGAGTGATGTAGGAAACAAAGAAACACATAAAGAAGAGGATTCAAAAATTAAAGTGGGTGAAACCATTTCCTTGAACATTGGAACACCCGATTCCCCCAACAATGTTAAGATAGGTGCCCAATATACTGATGAAGAAAAGCTGAAATTCATTGATTTACTTCCTGAATTTCAAGATGTTTTTGCTTGGTCATACAAGGATATTCATGGTTTTGATCCTGCTCTCATACAACATGCCATTCCTATCATGGAAAGGATAAAACAAGTTAGGTAAAAACAAAGATCCATTAACCCCACACTTGAAGCTACTATTAGGAAGGAGTTGGAAAAAAATTTGAAAGTTGGTATAATTTTCCCGATTAAGTATTCTGAGTGGGTTTCCAATTTGGTCCCCGTTTGGAAGACAATTGGTCAGATATGATTGTGCGTTGACTTATGCACATTGAATAGAGCGAGTGTAAAAGACCATTTTCCTCTCCCTAACATGGAAATGATTTTGCAACAAGTTGCAGGGTCACAAATGATGTCCTTACTTGATGGTTTCTCTGGTTATAATCAAATCAAGGTAAAAAGGACTAATAGATACAAAAACACTTTCACTACACATTGGGGCACATTTTCTTATGAACGCATGCCTTTTGGATTATCTAATGCAGGTGCCACCTTCCAAAGAGCTATGCAGATAGATTTTGATGATCTGATCGGTGAGATTATCCAGGTTTATCTTGATGACTTGAATGTTTATTCAAAGAACCGGTTGGATCATTTTGGTCATCTTAGAAAAGTTCTCATGTGATGTAAAAAGTTCGGTATTTATTTAAATCCTTCTAAATCTATCTTTGTCTTTACCAAGGGAAAGCTCCTTGGAAATATTTTTTTTTATTCGGGAATAAGCATAGATCCCGAAAGGATCGCTACTATTCTGACCCTTCCTGCCCCCACTTCCAAAAAGGAGGTTCAAGACTTTATGGGCATTTTCAACTTTGTTCGTAGATTTGTTCCTAATTTTGCTTTAATGGTCAAACCAATTCATAATATTCTAAAGAA
This sequence comes from Picea sitchensis, assembly GCA_010110895.2. Taxonomy (NCBI): domain Eukaryota; kingdom Viridiplantae; phylum Streptophyta; class Pinopsida; order Pinales; family Pinaceae; genus Picea; species Picea sitchensis. Next base: position 72,893 of record SNQJ01S0017233.1, read on the forward strand.
AGATCACTCATTTTCTTCGACTGAAGACATCAAAAATGCTTTCGTAAGGATTAAGAAGGTAATCAGTTCTGCACCGATTTTGGCGAAACTGGACTTTGAGAAATATTTTATCGTATACACTAATGCCACTAAGGAAGCAGTTTATGTTATTCTCTTACAATGTGATGAATAGAATAACAAAAAACCAATAGCTTACATGATTCAAATCTTATCAGATGATGAATTCAAGTATTCTTATATTAAAAAACATGATTTTTCTCTTGTTAAAGTTATGGAAAAATTTTGCCACTTTATCCTAGGAAAGCACACACAGGTAAAATTCCCTTTGCCTGCTATCAAGTTTTTGATTTCACAGACTTATCTTTCAAGGAATCTTGCACATTGGCTTGCCAAGATCTAGGAGAATGATTTAACCATCATGACTTCGAAAACAATTAATAAACAAGACTTAACCCTTCACTTAGCTCAACATGCTGAAACAAGTGAAGAAATTGACGATCGGGATAATCCTCTTTCAACACTATTTTATATTGAGCGTCAAACCCTTTCTATAGCTGAAAATCCCTGGTATAAAAATCTGGTGTATTACTTGCAATATCATAAATGTCCAAATGATTTAGATACTCATCAATGGAGAAGGATTTGTCTTGAATCTTCCAGATATATTATTTTAAGAGAATTTTTGGTCAGAAGGTATGTCGATGGTATATTACTTCGATGTGTGAATAATGAGGAAGCACAAAAATTGTTACAGGAAACTCATGGATCTTAAGATTATGTTATTCACATGGGTGGCCACTTTTCTACTAAAACTATTGCTTTTAAAATCATCAGAAAAGGTTATTATGTTAGGAACCAAATATCAATATAGCATAGAAAAACCTCAGAATAAGTAATCAACGCCTTGAAAAAGAGAGAAATTCAGATAATAAGCCTCTTTGAGGGGGAAACCTCCTTATGCCCACATAAATGTTCAATTCCAAGATGATTGAAAATGAAAATGTCTCCTTGGTATATATAGGAGACTAGGAGGTATAATTACAACTAATGGAATAAAGCCGACATAAATAAAATAGCATTAATAATGTAATATGCCCCAATTAATGGGTAATGAGCCACTATTTAGGGCTTAATATGCCCCTCCCATTGAGACAAGTGTTGTCCACAACTCTTGAGTAAATCTGGATGCTTTTGTATAAAAGACTCATCTTCCCAAGTGGAATCTTCAGTCGGTAGTTTCCTCCATTTAATAAGATACTCTGAAATGGATCTATTCCTCAGCTTTCGAATTCTTGTGTCAGTGATGGATTCAGGCTCCAATATGATTTTTCCTTCCTTGTCAAGTTCTGGAAATATAGTTTGAACTGGGAT
>SNQJ01S0017233.1:74273-95830 GCA_010110895.2 Picea sitchensis
ATCTCCTCTTTTAAAACATCCATCTTTGCCTCCAACTTAGCTTCCATCTCTTGTAGTTCATATTTTTTTACTGTATTCTTTTGTAAATCATTTATGTTCCTACGCATTTCTTCACCTTCATCAAGAGTCCAAGTAGGATTGTCTAGAGGCTTATTTGGTGTAGAAGTTCCCTTTTTTGGTGGCATGTTGGTCAAGTATCACTTTAAACCTTGATTTTGAGGTGGTTCTTCTAGACAATCTTCCTTTTATTGTATCTCAAAAATTTCAGCCATTCTGAGTATTAAATTTTCTTTTTTTTTGTAGGTCTCCGATATTTCTTCTCTCCAATTCCACAGGTCTGATCAAAATTGGATGTGCCAAGTGGAATTTACAGTAACTTCCCCACAACTTGTTGATTTTTGTCCTTTCCTGAAGATATCATTTGTATAGTGTGCCCCACGCAAAATAATTGATATAAAATTCTGAAACTCGTACCATAAATACTACAGACTTTCCACTATCCAATGCAACTAGTCACACTCAATTTAGATACTCTAGGAAGAAGTTATGATTTTTTTACCTGGAACACCTTCTTGAGACTAGTTAGATACCCTATCTTCCACAGGGTGTATCTACAAATGAAAGATGACCCATAAGATGAAATTTTTAACACATATACCTTACTAATTTATTTGAATAGCCTCCATATTTCAGGGTCTGAAACATTACAGAAACTTTTTTATAGCGAAAATTCCGCAATGACTTAGTTCAAGATGATTCTGGAACCCTATCTTGCACAGGTTGTATCTCTGAAAGTATAAGGCCTCAAAAGATGAAATATTAACCCAACGTACCTTGATCCATATACTAAATATCCTCCAAGTCGTTCCTTCTGAAACATTGTAGAAAAAAATTTATAGCGAAAATGCCAAGGTGTTTCAAATGTAGCAGCGAAACCCCAAGACTTTGAGCTCTGATACCATATGTTAGGAACCAACTATCAATATACCATAGAAAAACCTCAAAATAAGTAATCAATGCCTTGCAAAAGAGAGAAATTCATTTAATAAGCCTCTTCGAGGGGGAAACCTTTGTATGCCCACATAAATGTTCAATTCCAAGATGATTCAAAATGAAAATGTCTCCTTGGTATATATAGGAGTCTAGGAGGTATAATTACAACTAAGGGAATAAAGCCGACATAAATAAAATAGCATTACTAATGTAATATGCCCCAATTAAGGGGTAATGAACCACTATTTAGGGCTTAACATATTATTGGCCTTCAATTTTTTGAGATTCATATAACTTCTCAAAATATTGTGACAAGTGCCAAAAATTCCCTGGGAAAGAACGTCTTTCTGCCATGCCTTTGCAACCTGTCCTCCCTGATTTTCCTTTCTCTAAATGGGGTCTAGACATTATTGGTCCTATTAATCCTCCATCTTCAGCAAGGCTGGTCTTTATATTGATAGCCACAGATTATTTCACTAAATGGACTGAAGTTGTCCCACTTAAACACTCACAGGATGAACAGGTAATTTATTTCCTTGAAACTAATATTTTCTCCATATTTGGCATTCCTTTAGAAATTATTACAGATAACGGTCCCGCTTTCATTTCCGCTAAATTGACTCAATTTTTAGCTAAGTTGGGGGTCAAACATTTCACCTCATCAGCTTATTACCCTCAAGGAAATGGGCAAGCCAAGTCTACTAACAAAAATCTAGTTAGGATCATAAAGAGGCTCATTGAATATAAGCCTCGTCGATGGCACACCCTCCTCACTTACTCCCTTTGGGAAGATCGCACTACTACCAAGTTAAGCACAGGTTGCACTCCATTTCATCTTGTATATGGTCAAGAAGCTATTTTTCCTATTGAGCTGGAACTTTCTTCTCTATATGGTTGATGCTACAGATCGAAGAATTAAATTCTTCTAATCTCCCTCAAAGGATAAATGCATTGTTAGCTTTAGAGGAACAAAGAATGTTTTCCTTGGAAAACATAAAGAGAAGACAACAAAGCGTGAATAAATATTTCAACAAAAGCACAAAAGCTATTAGATTTAAAGTAAATGAGAAAATATTTCTTTGGGATTCAGCTCACACTGACAGAGGAAGACATTCGAAGTTTCAAAGATTATGGTTGGGTCCTTTTAAAATCGCTTATGTCCTGGGCGCAAATTCTTATCTTCTAAAAGACTTGGAAGAGCGATTATTTTCCTATAGTACCAACGGTTCCCACTTGAAACACTATGTGGAACCAGTTTTAAAAATGAACGTTGCATGGAAGTCATTGTTGTATTATAGTTTTTTTTCACTATTTTGGTTTTGCTTTGTTGTTTTTTCATTTTCTGTTGTTTCATTTCTGTTGTTTTTCTTTTGTTGTTTTATTTTTTTATTAGAAATAAACTTTGGATCAGTTTTGCCACAATGATGCTATTCTGTAAATATTGTTGATCAATAACAATCAAGTTACACAGTTGTCATGATGTCCCCCTTGTAGACATCACTAGAATTTCTTTTTGCTTCCATTACTGTTCTTAGATAGATGATTATATTTTCATCCCTACTTTCTACTATCCCTTTCTTCCCTCCACCCTGAGATTCAAAAGAGCATACCAGAAAATTTTCTCCTTAAAACAAGAAACACTTTTACTGTGACCAATCAGATGTTATGCATACAAGAACAAAACTCCTCATACGTAACACTTTTCATGAGCCATTCTCAAAGTCCCGGATCATTTTTTCCCTTAAACCGCCTCACTCCTACTGTTGCATAATCATTCTAGTAAATAAATAAAAATTGGTCTACGGTTCACCTGTTCTGCAAAACCAGACATTCTGAGTTATTAATCTGTTAGGAACAGATTTCCCTATGGATTCACCTGTTTGTTGATGCTTGAAAGCACAACGATGAATACTATGCTCGCAAATGATTTCCAAGCTTTATTATTTAACTATCTTAATAATATACTAGTAGGTGGGACCCCCTTGTTTAACTTATGGCATTATGATGGATAAGCATCGCTTATATTTTGTTGCCTATGTATTGGTTGTGACACATATTTCTACAGCTCATTTGCTTCAAATAATGGTTTAAATTTTATGGTAATATGTGATGGTTGGGTGATTAAAACAAGGAACAACATGGTTTTGATTATCTCTCATGGAATATGATTATGTTGCCTTTTTGGATGAAAGAATTACACTCCAGTTTTAATGTTGATATTGTATATTTTCCATAGGAAATCTTGGGTGATCTCAACCCTTGCTACTATTTTTATGCAAATTGGTTGAATTGCAATTGGATTGTGTTCTTAGCAAGTTGTCATATGAGAAAATTTGATAGTGGCAAGGGGTGGCGCACTTTGGACTATCACGCACTTTGCAAAGTGTAATATGGCAAGTTTGGATATTTGGTTGTATTAATGGTTTTGAATGTAGTGTTATGGTGAGCTAGCTAGTAGTCTTGGCTCGTACTAATACATGAATGAGGATCTTAAGGAAGAAGCAACCTGCAGTAAATCCACGTCACTCAAAGTCCCCTCAAGCCTGCCACCCTAGTCATTCTTTCATTTCTCTTTGTTAGTTGTTGTTTCTCTGCCTTGCCCAGTCGTGGAGGAAGTATACAACCTTGGTTTTTATCCTCGTGCAATATTTTACAGGTATGGGGTTTTCTTACTTTTCCATCCATAAGAGTTTCTCTACCTTTAAATCAAATATTGGCTCTGGTTTCTCATGGTCTGTGTGATTCTCAAGTTGTTATGATGTTTTTGGAACTTTGTATTTATGGTTGCATCCTTGGTTTCCTGTGGTGGTTGTTCTGAGATTGTTGGAATTTTAAAGTTAGTCACGGTGTCCTTGTTGTGTGTAATTGTTTGCAGGGAATTGTTGAGAAAAAATTGTGCTTGAGCCTTCTTTGCCTACGGTTCTATATTTGGGTTTGGCCTCTCCGTTGAAATGGGTTATCTCAGTCAGCCTAACCTCTAGGATTTGTGAATACCCCGCCTATAGATTGATTTTGTTGGTCTCTGTGGTTAGTATACATCCGTCATATTTCGACCATGTGGATGATTAAGTGAAATATGACTAAAACCTCTCGTGCCTTTTCCTCGCAAAACCCTCAGTTGTTGGCCTGCTAACTTATGACCTCACTGTCACTATTGCGTGGTGAACTTTATACAGATATGAGAACATTTCTACTCAGATTTTGATGGGACCACTATTCATGTTTTTTGGTTGGGCACGGGTTTTTTTTGGTCACTCATTATGTTATGTTGAAGGAAGTGTTGGTTTCACTTGTTCTTTGGAAGTTACAGTCTGTTATTTGAAGCTCATGCAGTCGATAGCAATGTTGCGAAATATTGTTTCTGTGATCGATTATAATAGGGCACCTATGGAATGAGTTGTCTATGCTATTCAACTGCCAAACCCTTTGTTTAGGTTGCCCCAATGTCTCTACCCTTACTTTCACTGACATTTCTCGAACCCTACACATTACAATAAAAATGTTGCTTACTCCAGTTTGAGTTGATGAGAGCATTGTTCTTGCTCAGTTACTTGGGCATGAGTTTAGTTGGTTCCTTGCTTGGAAATTGTGGAAAAGAAGTATGTACTCACCTATTCATTTGAAATTACAGTATGTTGAAGCTTGTGTTCCAAATAATAAATGTTACTTTTCTTGGTTCAATCATTATGTTGATTGTTGTTAAAAAAAAGGGGGCACTTGTGCTCGAAATGTCTGAGGCTCGAATAGAGTAATAATTCCTAGAATAAAATTAGAAGAAGTTGCATTGAACAGTGGTTAAATTAATTATGGATATGATTTTATTTGGGAGCATTATGCGTGACCTTGTTGGATTTAAAGGATTATTACTGGAGTTGATGTTATGAATCATGGCTCAAGGACTATTGTTGTATTCTTGTAGTGATTATGATGGTGTTCGTCATTTCTGTTATATAATTATTATATGGTTAAAATAATTATTGTGGTTAAAAAATTTTGGGCACATCAAATACTTTATTGTGTAAAATAATTCGGAGGCCAGCAAGCAATTTTGTTACATAAGGCATCAGTTTGGATTATTTTTTTGGAAACGGAATATTGTTTAAACTTCGAAGTTCTAGGCAGAGATAATTTTTATTGCATCAGAGGTAACATGTTTGATTTCTTTTCACTTGAACAATATCCGTAAAGTTCCCCTATCATTCTACCATTTTTTTGCTAATTATGTCCCCTCCACGATCATGTTTTCACTTATTGCATCCATGTTCTGTGATATAAATTTTAAAAGAAAAGGTCAGTGTGTAAGAAAAAGAAAGATAGCATAGCAAGGGTTGATGACTGATATCCTTGATATTTTTATACATAGTTAATTGTTTGGTTAATTGTTAAACATTATTCGTATATTGATCCCCTGTCATTCTACCATTTTTCGCTAATTACACTCCCTCCATATTTTCCATGAACCCTATCATTCCATGTCCACATGGAAATTAATGAATGATGTGTTATGGATGGATTTTCATGTATCTTGTGTCAATTTTAGATCCAAATTTTGATTCATGTAAGAAGAGTTTCATGTATGGTTTATTAAGAGCTTCATTACTGACAAATTGTTTCTACAGGATGAGATTTTTCAGTAGAGGAAGCAATGGTCAAAATAAGAGAGGTAGGGAAAATTGGAATCGTGACCATAGGAGGCCTAGATTTTCTATCAATTTTGACGTTGACCTGCAAGAATTGAACTAGTTGTTCCAAGAGGGTTATTTAATTGGGTTGGTCATGGGATAATGCACCCTCAACCAGAAAGACCCCCTTTCCAACCTCCTCAAAATATCCTCGGCATTCTCATTCCTCCATATGTGTCTTTGCATCCCGAAGTCCCCGCAAATGATGGTTGGCAAGAGATCGTCAACTAGCATGTCTCTCACCATCATGGTTGGCCCACTATATCATTGCCTTTACCACCACCTGTTAATCCCAATGTCCAAATTTCTCATGTTGTTTCGCCAGTTCAGTCTTCACATGCCAATAAGAGATTGAAAATTGATATTCCCCAACCTTTGCAAGACAAGGGAAAAGTAGTTTCCTCCCCTTCTTCTCCCTCCACTGATTCCTCAAAATTTGTGTCTTCTTGCCTTCATTTAAAAGATTATTTCTCCCATGTGATCAGCAAGATACAACCCCAAGGGTCCAATCAACCACGAGCTACTTCAGAAAATTCTAAGGGAAACAATAGTGAAAAGAGGGAAAATGCCTCACAAAGTGGAAAATATGGTTTTTAAATTATGTCTTATATGATTTCAGTTGATGAGGGCAGTGCTTAATGGTTTTCATCATTTTTGGAGAGCAAGCCCTGTTTTTGATATTTTGTGGATAATGTGGATATATATATATTCTTTTTGGATATGATATAAATTATTTCTAATATTTAAATATCCAGTTTAAAATATATTCAAGGGAGTTACAAGGGTGGCATATGGTCAAAATGATTATCTTTTGTGTGTTATATTTCATGATTGAAAAGGAATAAATGACGAGAATCACAAGGGGTCCCACCTACCTAGTTATTATTAATTAATACCCTTAACTATATTATTAGTATTTATTTCCCCTAAACTAATTATTTAAGTTAAACCAACTTAGCTAAAGAAGGCAGTTGAACTACTTCAACTTATTGGGAAAGGATAAAATCTCAATGAGAAGAAAAGACAAAGGGTAATAGAAGGAGAAAACAAGACTAAGGTTTGTTCTTCAGTTACATGAGATAGTTTCAGTTTTCATTCATTTATGAGTTTATTCAAAGCCTAATTCTCTTCTTGACAGCAGGGTCTTATTGTAGACAGCAAGGTTCAAGAATGCACCACACTTTTCATACGCTTGTTTTAGAGGTGTTGATTCATCCTTGATAGTCTGTGTATTCTTGTTTGTTTGTGAATTAAGTTTCATGGCTAATAAAGGATATCTTGCAGAGTCAAAATGGCAGCAGTGTGGGGCAAGATGATCCAGATTATTAATTTCAGTTTTACTTTATTGTCGGAGTCTTTTTGTATGGTGTTCATCAGGGATCTCTAAATCAGACTTTGGTCCATGCCCTCACAGGGGTTTTGTAAGGAGAAAAACACTTGTGGTATCTCAGAATGATATAAAATCATATTGTTATTATGTCTCATATATGTGTATTCATGACTTGGTTACTTTTCGCTTTTGATCTCCATGTTTACTTTATCGCAAAATCTATGTACATTCCAGTAGATTTTGAAAATTTTATTTTATATTGCAACATATTTAAATTATAAATTAGCCTCGGTTCTTGTAATTAATACTTGTGGATTGAGAAAATATTTTGAGGCTATAAACCCCGGGTGACATTCCCAACTATCTTTTCCTATCCAAGAAAGATCTGTAAATGATTGATTAAGGTAATTCATAGATTTTCCTCAAAAAGTCGTTCATCATTTATCCCTTCACATGCCAAAAGCCTTGTAGTAGCAGTGGAATGGTTGGGTGCTAAATTGTATTTAATATTGTTGTCATTGTTCTTGAATAAACCCTGACCCTGAGGAGTTAACGAGATTCAAAATTGATTTTTCTCTCGAGTGCATTTCCTGTACTGACATGATGGATAGGTGCTAATCTCGTGGCCCCTTTTTCCATAGGACCAAATGGTGTGACTAACAACTTAGAACAAAAAAGGCACAAAGGCTTGTTCTGTAACCTAGTTCGAAGGCACTTATTTTGTTTATCAAGTGACCATACCCTATAACCAGGTGTTATCCTGTATTTTAACTTATCACATATTCATATTTTCCATATGATCTCGACATGTGACCAAGAGAAAATACATACAAGGCTTAACTTTGGTGTTTAATTAAATCAACAGTTTCAGATTTAATCAATCGTTGAGTGGATGGTCCAGGCTTATCTAGGCGCCAATCAAGTCTATGATGCATATTTAATCAACCTTTGAGTGGATGGCCCACATGAATTTATCATTTGAAAAATGGACTCAAGTTATTCCCAAGCCAAAATGTGATAGAATTTAACGTTGACACGTGGATAGTTAAATTTAACATAATTTGATTTTCACGTCTGCCCTCTTCCATTAACTTTCGTGTGTGTTCAAAAAGGAAAATGATTCAGGTCATCTGATTATGTTCCCATTCTAATTATCATCATCCATTTTTACCATCACTATAGTCTCTACCAAATGATTTCATTTGTATGCAGCATTCGCTAAGTGTCACCCTCAACTCTGCTAGGGTAGTCTCGACGTTGTTGGAATCATAGGTTGAGATAGAAAATTTTAGTTCTCTATAATTTTTATGTTCTTGTGTTGAGGATTGGATTTTCAATGAAGACACAGACTTAATGGAGTATATACTAAAAACAGTTTGAGATATGGCATGGACGGAAGATGTTATTATTGTCAAAGATCGAAGTTTACTAGTGGTTATTGTTACAATAGCACTAACACAATGATCTGAGGAAACAAGTTGTGCCAATGTTGTATTCATTGTTTCAATAGATGGTAAAGACATAGGTATAAAACCAGATAGAGTTCCATTGTAAAAAAAATTGTGATATCTTCAAGGATGAACAACATACTTTTGTTGGGACATAGTGGCACTTTTAATAAACTTTGTCTTATTAATTCCTCCATATGTGACCTGTATGGATCCATATTGGATTAGACATTTATAATGATGACCATATTGACTCTCTTTGACATAAATGCCAACTCCATAACACCATGTCCAACATTGACCACATCAATTGACATCAATGTCAACACCATAAGACCATGTCCAACATTGTCCAACATTCTCCCCCTTTGGCATTTATGGAAAAATAGTAAAAACCCATTTTTAATCTTAATTGGGTATTGACTATTTATTCTCCCCCTTTGACAACAATGGTAGAAAGGAAATTTATTTGCTCCCCCTAAGGTTATGCTCCCCATGTCCATGTATTATTTTTTTGATGAAGCTTGCGCAATTTAATTTGATATGGAGATTACCCCCAATTTTTGTCTAAGGTTTTCAAAAGTGCTTATGGGTGGAGGTTTTGTGAATATATCGACAATTTGTTCTGTAGTATCCACATATTCCACTTTAACAATTTTTAGAGAAACATGTTCCCTTAAAAAATGAAATTTAATTGGGATATGCTTTGTTTTTTAGTGCATGACAGGATTTTTGGAAAGTTTTATAGCACTGGTATTCTCACAGTTAAGAAGAATTAGATGATCATACTTTACTTGTAATACATCTAGAATTTGTTTCATCCAAATTACCTGAGTGCAATGGGATGCAGAAGCAATATATTCAGCTTCTGATGTAGATAGTGATATGGAGGGTTGATTTTTACTTATCCATGACACAAGACATTTTCCTAGGAAGAATGCTCCTCCACTAGTGCTCTTTCTATCATCAATACTTCCTGCCCAATATGCATCAGTATGTGCAGTTAATGTGAAGTCTTATGCTTTTGGATACCATAATCCAAAATCCAAGATGCCTATTAGATATCTAAAAATCCTTTTAACTGCCTTCATATGTGTCTCTTTAGGTGCAGATTGAAATCTAGCCACTAATCCTACAACTTGCATGATATCTAATCGTGTTGTTATTTCATATAATAGGCTATCAATCATTGATATGTACATGGTTTGGTCCACTTTAGTGATTCATCATCTTTGCTTAGTTTGCATCCTGTAGTCATAGGAGTGATCATAGGTGTAATATTCCATTTTAAATTTCCTCAACATTTCTTTAATGTGATTGGTCTGAGATATGAATATGCCTTTGTCTGATTGTGAGACTTGTAATACCAAGAAGAATGTCGTTCACCAATCATCGACATTTTGAATTATTTTTGCATTTTTGTAGCAAATTGTTTGCTTAGAGGGTTTAAATTTCTTCTGAAGATGATATCATCCACATATACTACAACAACAATCATATTATGATTTTCAATTTTAGTGTAAATATTGTTCTCGGTAGCTCCTCTTTTGTATCCTTATTGTTGTAGATGATTATCAAGTCTTGAAAACCATGCTTTGGGAGCTTGTTTGAGACCATACAAAGCTTTGTTTAATTTACAAACATAGTCTTGATTCTTTGATAACATAAATCCTTCAGGTTGTTCTATATAAACTTCTTCCTCTAAATTTTCATTTAAGAATGTTGATTTGACATCCATTTGATATATTTTAAAGTTTTTAAAACATGCAAATACCAAAAACATTTTGATAGATTCTAATCTGGCTAATGGGGAAAATGCTTCCTCAAAGTAAATATGTTCTACTTGAGCATGTCCTTTGCACACCAATCTTGATTTATTCCTTATAACTTGACCATCTTCATTAGATTTATTTTTAAAAATCCACTTGGTCCCTACCACATTTTTGTCTGTTGGTCTTGGGAGAAGTTCCCAGGTATGATTTGTCTCTATTTGATCAAGCTCTTCGTTCATGGCTTTGATCCATTCTTCATATTTGTTGGCCTCTACAAATGTTTTGAGTTCTATTAGGGAGAGAAATGCTTGTTCTGATTCGTATGTTAGTTTTCTTCTTGTTTCAACTCCAACGCTTGTTTCCAAGGATTTGACTTTCACGATGATCACTTTGTACTCTCCTTGATGGTGTTTTTGTATCTTGTCTTGGGGATTCTTCCTCTTCTTTTTCTTCTTCACTTTGTGATGTTGCTTCTTGTGTTTCTTCAATTTCTTCATCATCATCCTCATTTCTTTTTCTTTCATCAAATTGTGAATTATCTTGAGATTTGATTCTTCTTGATTTTAGATCATCCACTTTTACATTTTCACTTTCCACAATTTTGTGCAGCCTCAGGTTATAGCATCTGCAAGCCTTTTTTTTGGATGAGTAACAAAGAAATATGCCTTCATCTGATCTGGAATCAAATTTTCCTAGATTATCGTCATCTCTCTTAATATATCATTTTCTCCCAAAGACTTTGAAGTGTTTGACTAATGTTGGTCTACCAAACCACAACTCATGTGGTGTTTTGTCATGATTAACTCAAAGTTGTGATATATTAAGTGTGTATACAGTTGTATATGTTTCTTCTCTACAATATATATCTGGGAGTTTGGCTTCATTTAACATAGTTCTAGTTCTAGTTGGAGTTAAAGTGTCTTTTAATTCCATGAGTTTCATTTAACATAACTCTAGTGGTAGTTCTTGGAGATGAAAAAGTGTCTTTTAATTCCATGAGTTTCAAAAATATTTTTGAACTCATTTGAGGTAAATTACCCTCCATTATCTTATCTTAGACACTTGATTTTGAGATCAGACTCATTTTCAACATGTTCTTTGAAGATTTTAAAATTTTCAAATGCTTCTGATTTTTCTTTGAGAAAGGATACCCAAGTCATTCTTGTATAGTCATCAATGAATAAAATGAAGTAATTTTCACCTTGTATGATTTTAGTTATGGTTGGTCCACAGAGGTCAATATGAACAATTTCTAATGGTTTTGATGTAGAATATTCTTTTGTCTTGAATCTTACTTTTGTATGCTTTCCATGTTGGTAGTACTTACAAACAAAGTTTGAAGGTTTTATAATCTTTGACATATCTTTCACATATTCCTTTTTACTAACTTTTATCAAATTATCAAAGCCTGTGTGTCCCATTATTCTATGCCATATCCAACTTTCATCTACTTGACCCATGAAGCATTTGTTTTCTTCTTCTATCTTTAAGATATATACATCGCTTGGTGTCCTTGGTGTAATAGCCACTAATTTTCCTGAGCCTTCTTTTCTAATTTCACATTTTTTAGTGTCAAATATGAGTATGTGTCCTTGATCACATGTTTGGCTTACACTGAGGAGATTAGGCTTCAAAATTTCAACTAATAGCACATTTTTTTCTTTAGCTTTGTTATTTCCCAGACTGATTGTACCCTTTCCAAGTATCTTGGCAGAGACATCATTTCCAAATGTAACCCTTCCTTTTTCTTTCCTTTTCAGACTAAGGAATTTGTTTTGATCTCTTGTCATATGTTTTGAACATCCACTATCAACATACAAATTGCTTCTTTTATTTTTATCATATAAGGCTACCTTACATTCCGTTTATTTCTCTGTTTGTTTTTCTTTCCATGTCTTATGATTTTCTTCTTGAATGTTGGAAGTCTTCATGGGATGCTTTGGTAGTCTACAATCACTAGCTTTGTGACCATAATTCTTGCATTTGTAGCATTCAACATTGCAATCTTGTAATGGAGAGAATGAATTATAGTTTATAATCCCTTGATTATTATTATTCTTGTTGTTATTAAAACCATATTTTTGAACACTTTTATGATTGTTCTTTCCATAAGCTCTATAATGTAATGCTTTATGCCCAAAAAATTTGCAAGAGAAGCAATAGCCAAGAAAGAGATGTTGATACCTTTTGGGGGGATTTCTTCTTGTAGTTGTATTCCTTTTATATTCATTTTCTTTTGAGTGAGGAGAAGATGTATGTTGATTAGAATCAATCTTTATTTTTCTTTCTTCCTTTTTGAAAGAGCTATGAAGGGAAGCTGCATAACTTTTTAGATTTTTATCAGTTTCCTGAGATGTATAGTTAGATCCTTTGTTAAATTTATTTTGATCAGTATAACTCGGTCATGTATTATTGCTTGATGATATTTGATTGTTGAGAATATCATCCAATATTTTTGAATTGTTTTCAAATATTGATTGGTTATTTCATTTCTCAAGTTTCCTTTTCAGAAGAACAATTTTAGCCTCAATCTTTTCACGATCTCGTTTCTTTTCATTGAGTTGTTTATTTATGACTTCTTCAATTCTTTTAGTTTCTTGGAGTTGAATCGTCAAATCATTAATGATTTGTTCTAATTCCTTGATGACTTTTGAATCTTCCTTTTCTCTTGATTTTTGTTCTTCTTTATATTTTAATAGTTGTTCTCTTAATGATTTGTTCTTCCTTTTATATTTTCTTAGTTCTTCGAGAGAACTAATAAGTTATTCTTCAAGGTCTACTTCTGCTTCAACTTCATAATTTCCTTCATTTCTAGTATTATCCTCAGTAGTATTAGTTTGATTTTCTATGCTGATAAATAGAAGCTCTAAACCTTTGTCTCGTCATCTTCACTCATGTTAGAAGAACTATTGTCTTCTTTGGAGTAAAAGTTTTTCTTTTTATTGTAGAATTTCTTCTTGTTTCCAGTTTTTCTCTTTTTAAGTTCTTTATTGTTATAATTTTCTTCATCATCGCTATCCTCCTTCTTGGGATACGGACATTTGGAGGCAAAATGCCCAACTTTGCCATAGTTGCAACATTTGAGGGGTAACTTCCCTATGTATTTCCCAGATCCTTTCTTGAGTTTCCTTATAAAGTTAGCCTCTTCTTCATCTGATATATCTGAGTGATTTTCATTTTGTACATACTAATGGTGTTTTGTTGCATTTGAGGCTTTGAAGGTTGTTTCCCTTTTTGATGGCCTTTCTTGCCTTGTTCTCATTTCATCGATTATGACAATCCCATGAAGTTCATCCATTGTAAGTTCGTCAAGGTTTTCTCAATCTTCCAAGGTATATACCTTGGCATCATATCTCATTAGTAATGATCTCAACACTTTTTGAAAAATAATTTTTTCTTCGAGATATTCTCCCAGAGCTCTGATTGAATTGACAATTTCATCCACTCTTTGAAGATATTCTACAATGTTTTCTTCCTCTTTCATCTTCAAACCTTCAAACTTCCCTCTATATGTTTGAAGTTTTTCTTACTTGACTTTGGCATCTACTTCATAGATGATTTGAATTTTGTCCAAATTTATTTTGTTGATTTACAATGCATCACTTTTACAAGTATAGAGTTTGCCAATCCACCCAGAATTACATTCACAAACCTTGAATTATCATTACAGAGTTTCTTTGTAGCAATGTATGAAGGTGAAATAGGTGGTGATTTGTACCCATTTACCACGGATAACCAAACATTACATCTAATATCCATTAGATAACTTCTCATCCTTATACTCCAAAATGCATAATCATCTCCTTTGAATAATGGTGCTTTGTTAGAGGGCATTCCTTCTTGTTGATCCATTGTGATTTCTTAGAATCTGCCTTACAGTGGTTAGACTGTGGTGAAGGAACCTTGCTCTGATAACAATTGTTGAAATGTTGTTCAATACTGAGAGGGGGGGTGAATCAATATTGCTTCTTTTTTCACAATTTTAATCAACATTTAATTATTAAAATTATTAACCATAACAATTTATCAACAAGAATGTACAGTATATAGAATTTTAAATGTAACAATCATAAAAATTGTATTTCATTTACAAGATAAAACTTGTAGGAGACACCTATCTCCTTTATTTTTTAGCACCTACTCAAGAAGACACCAATCCCCTGTTTTCAAGCACCAACTTGAGGAAGTTGCAACTCCCTGTTGTTCAAGCTCCAACCTGTAGAGGACTCCAAGCCTCCCTTGCTCCTCCCTTACACCCTTACTTCATGTGTATGATTCAGGTTTCAATTCTTCCTTGGAATTTTCCTTTATTTTGATCTTATGATTTAGCTCACAAAGACACCCTCCTTTCACCATGTTTTTTTGTTTATATAGTCTTCTGACAAGTATATGAAACTGAAACATTGTGTGTATTTTTATGAAATAATGTACCTCTTCATTTAATTTAACAATAATGATGACATGTATGTTGTCATTAAAAGTTTGGATTTAATTCAAAAGACTTCAAATCCCTTGTAAGTTGTTCAACATTTATCCCTTCATGTGCCAAAATCCTTGTAGCATTAATGGAATGGTTGGGTGATAAATTTTGTTTACTACTATTGTAATTGTTCTTGAATAAACCCTGACCCTGAGGAGTTAACTAGATTCAAAATTGATTTTACTCTTGAGTGAATTTCATGTAATGACATGGTGTATGGGTGCTAATCTCATGGCCCCTTTTTTCCATAGGACCAAATTCTATGACTAACGTCTTAGAAAAAACAAGGTGCAAAGGCATGTTATATAACCTAGCCTGAAGGCACTTCTTTTATTTATTAAGTGACCATACCCTATAACTGGGTGCTATCCAACATTTTAACTTATCACATCTTTGTATTTTCCATATGACCTCAACTAGTGACCGAGAGAAAATACAAACAAGGCTTAACTTTGGCATTTAATTAAATCAACAGTTTCATATTTAATTAATTGTTGAGTGGACGGTCCAAGCTTATTTGGGCGCCAATCAAATTGACAGTGCGGATTTAATCAACCATTGAATGGACGGTCCACATGAATTTTGCATTTGAAAAATGGACTCGAGTTATTCCCAAGACAAAATGTGATATAATTTAATGATGGCAAGTGGATAATTAAATTTAACATAATATGATTTTCGCGTTAGCCCTCTTCCGTTAACTTTCTTGCGTGTTCAAACGCGAAAATGATTCGGTCCGTCCGATCATGATCACATTCTAATCTTTGTCGTTCATTTTGACCATCATTGTAGACTCTACCAAATGATTTTGTTTGTATGTAGCATTCGCTAAGTGTCACCCTCAACTATGTTAGGTTAGTCTCGACATTGTTGGAATCATAGGTTGAGATAGAAAATTTGAGTTTTCTGTAATGTTTATGTTCATGTGTTGACGATTAGCTTTTCATTGAAGACACAAAATTAATGGAGTAGACACTAAAAACAGATTGAGATATGGCCTATAGGGAAGATGTTAATCTTGTCATAGATCGAAATTTTCTGGTGGTTGTTGTTACAATAGAACTAACACAACAATCTGAGGAAACAATGTGTTCCAATCTTGTATTTGTTGTTTCAATAGATGGTAAAGACATAGGCATAAAACTAGATAGAGTTCCATCATAAAAAAATTCATGATATCTTCAAGGATGAAAAACATACTTTTGTTGGGACATAGTGTCACTTTTAATAAACCATGTCTTATTAATTCCTCCATCTGTGACCTGTATAGATCCATATTGGATTAGCCATTTATAATGATGACCATATTGACTCTCTTTGACATAAATGTCAATTCCATAACACCATGTCCAACATTGACCATATTAACCCTCTTTGACATCAAATTCAACACCATAACGCCATGCCCAACATAACATTCACTTCCAAAATTAGAATGTTGTATGTTAAATTATTTATGAAAATTACACTAATTATGTAAAATAAAGATAAAATTAATGAATTTTAAGTTCCAACAACTTAAAAATTCATGAGCATGCAAGTTTTTCTTATGCCATGGAAGTGAATATCATCACACATAATTAATAAAATTAACAGTTACAAAGGTTAACATATTACTATACAATGAAGAGCTTATGTGCTTAAATAAAAATATAAGCTCAAGTAATCATCCACATATCATATTGTTATTAATTTTTTAATGCTTTGACATGATTAGAATAACGACCATACAATTATTTCCTCCTATTCTGAAATAGGATGGTATTTGACTCTATTGTCATTATTTCGTTTTTATACAAAATTAATTTAACTTTCATTGTATTCTATTTTATTAATATTCATCATGACTTAGTCTATTTTGTGTAGATTTTGTAATTATTAATTATTTTCTACATTGTTTGAATTATGTAATTGTTATTTTTTCCTATTATGTATGTTGGAATATGTAACTCCTAATTGTCTTAATAATATGTGAGGATAATATATTTGCTAATGTATTTAGTTATTGAAAGGTAGAGTCAATCTCTACATGAGTAGTTTGAGTCTATTATTTAGGAGGTTGTTAGTTAGTTGGATTCAAGAGATTTGGTTCAACTAAGTTTTCTCCTAGTTTGGTGTGTGGTTGAGATATTCTCTTAACCTCTCCTTCTATATTGGGAATACATTAGATCTAATAACAACATGTGAACTCTATATAACGGATTCACAACCTATTGTAAATATTCAGTAATTCAATAGAGTTTTGTGTGTGTGCGATGATGTCTACTCTCTAATATTATGTTTTGGTATCAGAGCTAGATTGGGCTTGACTCCCTCATGGGACGGCCCAAGGAAATGGAGAGTAGAGTGTTTGTTCTTCAGTTGTTAGTGGTGTTTGTCCATCATTTGTTCATCTAGTCCAACTGTTATTTGTGTTGTTCGATACGTTTTAGTTTCCTCATAGAAGGATCTAGGAGATTCCATCCAATCTAGGGATAGTGCAGAGCACACTATCATATCTAACGGAGGGTGAGTATTCCCATAACTAGGCAGTGAATTTGGCTGCCACCTATGATCACGTTGTGTATGTGGTGTCACTTTGGGGTCATTATATAAATTCATTTTTGAAAACGTGAATGTTGAGTGTGAATGCAAGAAGATGAGGAAATATCGATTCATGTGGTTATTTTGATTGGTGTTCAAAATTCCGTGTGTTCTTGCATTGTGGGCGAGCGATGTTGAATGACCCTACCATCAATCAATCAACGTTGAATATGGCTAAAAAAATGCTAATTCAATTTGATTAAATTGTAAATGTGTCTCACATCATTATTTAGCAACTTTGTAGATTGTATGTGTTTCCCATCCTTTCAGGAGGACAAGAAGCTAATAGGAATAGGTGTGTCATTGTTGTTGAGGTTGTCATTTGGAAACATAAATCTATGTGTTCCTTGATGCGTTGAGACTGAATTGAATGGGTTTTGGAGGACTCCAGTGGTTGTTGTCTATGTTGGTGTCAAGTTAATCTTGGGCATTCCAATAAATCTTGAATACCTGGAGACACAAGGGGTGATTGTTGCAGCATATAATATTGAAGAGTTTCAATATTTTTTTTATCCGAAGAAGTTGGCAAGTGAGACATGGGATGGGATTAATTCCAAGATGTAATAATGTTCCTAGGAGGAGGGAATGTAGAGGTGAGTTCAAACCTAGCTCTATAGTTCAAGATACTTTTGAAACCTTAATAACATCTTCGCAAAGTGAATTGAAGCAAAGAGTTTAGCCTTCCCCTTGAATTAACATTAGCTCATCGACTTACATTGAGAAACCAATCTGGATTTCCATACTAGTAGTTGGATCAAGGCAGGAGAATCGAGATGGATCACCCTCCTAAGTCGGAGGTGTTGAGTTCCATTCCCAAGAATCCAAATGGAACATACCAGGTGGTCTCAATCATCAACACAAGTTGAGCGAATCAGAGAATTGTGAACGATGGTGGCGTCAATCATCTGAGAAAAATTGGTGAAGAAACTGGTAATGTCATGACCCCTTACATTCTTGTGAGAGTAATGACTCTAGCCTTGGAAAAGTTGTGTAAAAAAAAATTCCAAACTAGATGGAGACAAGTGATGGTGTTGTACATGCGTGGAGTTTATTGACACATGAACAAAGCTACAAATGGAGATCAAAGTATCCTATTAAAAGGTATGTTGATTTGGTTTACATAAAGTGATCTTTGGAAGGTATGTTGATTTTTGACTTGATCATATATATTATGTTTTTTAATGGTTCTCAAGTTGTATTGAATGGCCAAATTGGTTGTTTATAAGAGGCCACTACAATTAGTAAAAGTCAAGGGAAGATAATTGACTCAAAGATTGTAAATGCAAAATATTGTTAAAAGTTCTCAAATCAAAATCGAAGAGTGTCAAATGAAGTTTATTGATGTAATGAATCAAAAGTTAAGTGGAAGGATTTAATGTAAATAATAGGAAGCCAAATCATGTCAAAGTCCAACAAAAGTTGACGGTTCAGAGTATGTTGATGTAAGTAGTCAAAATGAATGTAAGGGAAAATTAAAGTCATGGATTATGTAGAATATTTGCATAGAGATATAAAATTTCAAGTCAAAGTATTCACTGATGTAAGGATTTAAGTCATGTCAATGTTAGTTGCATAGTCAGGACAAGTGAAATTGAATTCGAGTCAATGCAGTCAAGTTGAGAGTCTAAGAAATTTTTATAATGAAACACTAAGGATGCATGATCGGTGTTACCCGACACCTCAAACTTATGATGGAGTCTTAATATGTTTTCAATCAGAGAGTATGTCATGTCAGTACATTGTGGTAATTCTAGTTGGAAGAAAACTCAGGTTGTCATAGTAGTGACATTTAGTCTGATCAAATATTGCCACAAGTTTGTGTCTGTGTTGGAACTGATCATTCCAACAATAGAAAAAATTATTCAAAATTGTTTTTGTGAATCATTAAATACCATACATTATGAAGACATGAAGCATTATTCAAAAAATAGACTTGTGATTAAGTATGAGAAGATAAATACTTTGAAAAATATGAAGAAGGACGATCAAGCCAATGGATGATCAAGGATATGGTGTCGCTTAATAGAAGAATCAGAGTTGCAATAAGTGAAATAAATAGATGGTGAGCCTCTTCAAGTGGCATGGAAAACATGGATCTACACAAATGTGTTGTTCATCTCATGTGCAAGTTCAAGTCAATCAACATGGTAATGGTAAGAATTTGGTTTTACAATTTTGGAGTTATTTTAGGAACTCTAATAAATATCAAGTGAGAATGGAAGATGTCAAAGATACTAATGAAGTATGTGCATGATTCCAAAGGAGGAATTCTTCCTATTGTATGATTTATTATATCTTGCTGATGTTTTTGAAATTCTGCATGGGTGTTTGATGTAGTGAAAATTAAAAGAGAGTTGTGGCTAGAAGGAAGTGATACATACATGTTTATTCCTTCCAGTTTCCCTTGATGAAAGATTTTTTGATGATTGTTTCACTATAAGTCCTCATTGGCAGGTGCAGAGCATGTAATATTGGCATGGATACATCATGGATCCAGACTATTTTTCTAGATAACTAGCAAGCAACATGGTTGGGTACCTAGGTGTCTTAGTAGATGGAATATTTCCCATAGGATGATCAGCTATTGGATCTTCATTGTCAGGTTGGTGTTAGGCCCTAGAGTACAACAGGTTCCCACTCAATATGAGGTATCAATGGTAATTTTGGCTTCCATCTGGTATGTGTTCAAGATAACAGTTCTACAAGTAAGTGAAGAACTATGGACACTTGTTTGGTGTGTCCGATCTCATTTAGGGATGTCTTGGTTGAGAGCCATAAGACTCAAGTCATGATGGGTCAAAGCTGGTAGGTTTGGTCTCAATGAAGATGTTACATATACACCATCATAATCAACTTTTTGTTGATTTCTGCAGAATCAGAGCCTCTGAATCCTCTACGGATGCCTAGCGCAAGCTAGCTCTTTCTCTCTCTCTGCTCCCATGTGATCGCGGGTCATGATCACAGGTCAAATAATTTGTGGTGCCTCTTTGTATTTCACGCCTCGGCGCTACAGGGATGTCGAATCATTCGACTCTGCAACTGTCGAACCACGGCAGGGCTGGTAACTAGCCAATAGGGACAAGTCCCTACAGGGTTGGCAAATGGCCATTAGGAACGGCCTTGTCATGCGAGTGAGCAGAGTACAGGTGGCGAGAGGGGAAACACGACACGATGGGTGGCGTGACAGGAGACGGGTCCCACTTCACACGCCACACCATTTCGGAAACCCCCCCCCCCATTAAAGGCAGAATGGCAAGGGGGGTCTGAAATTCGCCTGAATGTCATTGATCAAGGCGAATTGATCCTGACCGTCCCCGAGTTGCATGTTAGATTCTAGACCTCGCCCTCACCGCTAAAGGCAGAACAACAAGGGGGCTCCGGAACAAAGCCTTAGCTGTAGATCTGGGTGGGTGGACTTTGGCCATTCATATCTGCTCGCCACTTACCCTAAGGCGCATTCGCGCCTCGGATTAAAGTTGACATCTCTTCCCCACATCTGACAGTCATTATAGACACTGACCACATGCTAACATCTCGATATTTATAAGTCAATATTTATCAAGGTGAGAGCCCGACCTCTTGTCAACAGAACTCCCGAATCCTCGATTCTCGATTTCCCGAAATGGGTAATCTCTCGACACGTAGCCTCTCGAAATCGGTCGGTCTATGACTACTTCAGGGTTTCCACAATGGAACATCCCGATCTCTCATCACCAAAACTCCCGAGTTCCCGACTCCCGATTTCCTAAAATGGGAAATCTCATGACACGTGGCCTCTTTTAATCGGACGACCCAAATCTATTTCGGGTTTTCTACCATGGAAGGCCCCGATATTTCGTCACCAGAACTCCCGAGTTCATGATTCCCGATTTTCCGAAATGGGTAATCTCTCGACACGTAGCCTCCCGAAATCGGTCGGTCTACGACTGCTCCGGGGTTTCCACCATGGAACATCTCGATCTCTCGTCATCAGAACTCTCGAGTTCCCGATTCCCGATTTCGTCACTATCCACGAAGGTATAGAAAGACAAGGTGGTAAGGCATTTAACATCCTACTTTCTCCTACCAAATCTAACGGTCATGAGTGACCACAGATTTCCCGGCGGGATCTCGTCTGTTGATCAACACCTATCAAGGTTAAGGTACTTATCTTTCAAGCTTCTTCTTCTTATCTGACGGTCGTGAGTGACCATAGATCTCCCGACGGGATCTCGTCCGTCGATTTGATACTTATCAGGGATTTCTTAGGGCCTTGCGCCCTCACGTCCT
>SNQJ01S0017234.1:5808-31275 GCA_010110895.2 Picea sitchensis
CCCTCTCTGCCACCTGTGTTCCACTTAACCACGCAACGGGGCCGTTTCTCATTAGTTGTTCTCTGGGCCTATTGGGATTTTCTCCTATTATCCATTTTCTAACCCTGTCAGGATTCGGTGGTTGCCAAGTCAAACGAATCGACATCACTGTAGTGCTGAGGCACGAAATATGAAAGAGGTACTGCATTTATTCAGACTGTGATCGTGACCTGCGACCACATGGGAGCGGGGAGAGAGAAAAATCCATCTTACGCTGGTCCTCCATGGATGTTTAGGGCTTCTGATTCGGTAGAAGACCAGAAAAATCTGATTTAGGTAGTGGGTATGTGACATCATATTGCCACGGTCTACCCAAAAATAGATGACAAACATCCATGGGAATGACATCACATAATATTTCATCTTTATATCCTCCTATTTTAAATTCAACTAAACATTGTTTAGTGACATTTACCTGATGTCCTTTTTGTAGCCACGAAACTCTGTATGGGCTTGGATGTGCAACAGTATCCAACTCCATCTTTTCTACCATCTTTGTAGATATGATATTGTTTTTGCTATCGCTGTCCATTATGACCTTGCATACTCTATCTTTAGTTTTTCAAGTAGTCCGAAACAAACCGTTTCTTTGGGCTGGGTTCTCTACCTCCTTCTTCGACTTCAAGAGAAATTTTCTCATCATCAAAGATATTCTGCCCTCAACGTCTTATGCCTTAGCATTCCTTCCTTGAGGTTCGATAATGTGAGTTTCATGACCATCTTTCTTCCTATATGGACACTCATAGGATTTATGTCCGATTTTTCCATAGATGAAGCATTTCACTTCACCTCCTCTGCCTCTTCCTCATCCTCTGGATGAAGGAAACGTATTTCTATCATCATACTACCTTCCTTGTGAGCTTCCTCCCCTCTTAGGTTTCATTTGAGGTTTCTTTCCCTCTTCTTTAGGTTTCTAAGTCCTATCTTGGGAAATTATTTTTCCTCTGGCTTGACTTCTACCTGGGCTTCTTTGACCTTGCTTCCGGCTTAGCTTCTCTTCAGCTTTCAAATCTATCTGATAAGGATCTTCCACATTTCGTATGGTCATCATTCTCATCTCATATTGGATGTCATATCATAGACCATTCATGTACCTGGCAAATTTTTCATCATCACTTTCCCTATGACCTGCTCTGATGTTTATCTTGTAGAATTCTCCAGTGTATTCCTTCACTGACATTAGTTGCTATCTCAAATTCATCATCCTCCGAAATAGAGTGATTTGATAATCCTTAGGTTTAAATTTGGATTTCATCTTTGCAACCATTCTATCCCATCTTTTGATTTTTTGCTTGCCCTTACAGCGTCTATAAACCTCCAGTTCATCCCACCATAGTGTTGCATGGCCTTTAAGTCTAGTAAATACATGTTTGACTTTCTTATCTTCCTCGACATCCTCATAGTCAAAGTATTTGTCTAGAGCCCTAATCCATTCTAGAAGCTCTTCAAGATCCAGGTTTCCTTCATACACTGGAATGTCTATTTTTTCTCTAGCACCTATCTTAGCAACAACCCTAAATAGGCATTCATCGGCAACATCTTCGGCTGCTACTTCTTCGTTTCTAGCTTCATTTTCACTTTCAGCCTCACTGATATCCCCAGCATCGACTGTGCACCTATGTGTTGTCTCCATAGCATCAAGTTTGGCATGTAACTCATGCATTTCTCTTTCCACTGCTAGATCAAGAATTGGCTTATCTCTTCTTCTCGGTGGCATGGATGGAATTTTTTTCTCTTTTCTCTCTACTACAGAAAGCAAAGAATTTGTTCTATGCTCTGATACCACACTAACGATGTGTATCATAGTGTTGTTTTCCTTTTCCTTTTGCATGCAGTATATAGACGAAATCAGGCTCTGATACCACACTGATGTAGACCCCCTACCCTCGGACCAATAATCTGCACAATATCTTCACTAAAACCACACCAAGGGTTAATTAAACCCTTTTTTTAAGCCACAAAGTACTTCAGGTTTTGGGAGTTGCAGAGTCCCGATGTATTTCCGCAGCTATTGGCAAATGTTGAAATGCCAATTTTTGGTGAAGGTTGACTCCTTCAATGCACCGGACACATGCCAACTGTCACCCACTTGTCTTGGCTTTCGGGACTTTGAGAAAACAACCAACAACAATTCCTCTTCCCTTACGATTCCCCGAACTGTAAAATTTCATAATGCCAAAATGGTCTCAACATCCCGTGGAATGTGAGATCGATGGTCTTTCGGGATTTTCTCCGAAGCTCGACCCCTCCTTTTACTTCTCAGAACCCGAAAAGATGAAATGTCGTGATTCCATTCCAAAGACACTTCACATTTCGCGACTTCGAGATTTTCAATGCAAAGCACCCAGACTTCTTGTCATCAGGATTTCCGAAGTGCCGAACCCCGATATCCTGAATTGACAATATTTCACACCAAAGGCATGTCATGTTTCGCAACTTCAGTAACTTCAATGCAAAGGGTTCTAGTTCCTTGTCATCAGCATTTCCAGTATGCCAAAACCCGAATTACCAAAATTCTTAAATTCCACTACTGACAATCCCTTTCGCGAACCGGGAGTTTGAGTGACCAAGGATTTTGGCCTGCACTCCGAACTTCCGAATCCTGAATCCTCGAAATGATCTGACAGCTCAGATAGACCATGATCAACATTCCACGTTGATTCTTGATATCAGGGTGGTGGATTCGTCCAACTCCTAAGCACCTTGCAAATCCTATGGATCCTACAGTCCTCATGACTTCGCGAGTTCTCCACGGAGAATTTTGAACTCCAGATACACTCCTCAATGACTCCTGTCCAAATGACTCGGTGTTCTCCCTCCCGAACTTAACTTCTATAAGACGATTTTAGCTTCCATCTCAATTTGAAAACTTCAAAGGTTAAATCCCTCCTGAGCTTTCACTTGCAAACTCCAACTTCCCAAAAGGATCTTTGCTCGCACTCCTTATGGAAAACCTTCAAATAACCTCTTGTTATTTGAGTTTCTGACCCTGTGCACTCTTTGCAAGAGTGGTCCTTCAACCTTCCTTCTGGATTTACAAAATCCAAGGCTTCAATTGGCCTGTGCACACCTTGCACGACTCTATGCTTCACTTGCACTTCAGCTGGTATGAGAACAACGATATCTCTCCTAAGATTTATAAGATAAAACTCAGACTCTCATCAACGCACACCTTGCAGACGTTCACTACACTCCTTCCAGGAATTCTCAGGAAGATAACAATTGAAACTCATTCTTCTCCTCTCTCAGACTTCATATACTCAACATGAAATCATACACATAACACAGCATTGAAACAAATGCATACAGAGAAATAAAGCAACTGTAAACATACCATTCAACAAATGTAAACAGTAAGCATCACAATACCATGAAAAATGAGTCAAATCTTCATATATTAACTTAAGTGATCCTGTACATGGGTTCTTCTCTACAACTCTCTATTACAGCTCTTCAACTTATGAATTCTGAATGGTCATCAAAAGTTTCAATTATACAAGGGTGAGGGTGTCTATATTCGTTTTCCCTCCTATGCTTCTAAAACTATCTAATCTGACATTCAGATCTACCTACTTTACATTAATAGACTTAAATGCCTAATACATCTGACAGATGAGAGCAATCTCTCCAGATCTTGTTCATATCTCCAAGACATAAATGTAAGTACGCCTTTTCCTAGCTATTACATTAATGCTTCAAATTTCAAAATTTAAAACGTTTTCATAAAAATGTGCTCCTTTTCCCCATCTGCACGTCCAATTGTCTCCCGCTTTTACATTGCTTGTTCGTCCGGCTACTTACGATTCTCCTGCATCATACTCCCTCGCTTGAAAATTTTCATGAACTCATATTCATGAGCTCTTGCACAGTTTGTCCATGCCTATGAATTACTCCTTCATCCTCCCAAGTGGCATCTTCAACTGGATGTCCCTTCCATTTGACCAAGTATTCAAAATACTCTTTTCTCATGGTCTTTTTGCTGACCCTTTTGTCAATTATGCGTTCCATCTGTGACTTTTCAGCTACATGCATTTGTTTTGTCCATTGAATTTCTTTCTGTTCCTCCTCTACTCCTACTTCTTCAGCTCTGTAAGGGTACAAATCCGCAACATTGAATATCAGTGAGATTCCGACCTCATCGGGTAATTCAATCTCATATGTGTTTGCCCCAAATTTCCTTATGACCTTGCACGGTCCAATCTTTTTCATCTTCAGTTTATTATACATTCCATTCGGGAACCTTTCCTTCCTCAAATGCACAAGAACCAGATCACCAACTTCAAATTGAAGTTCTCGCTTGTGTTGATATATTCTTCGCTTGTACTCTTGACTTGAACTCTGCAATCGCTCCTTGACTCGGCTGTGAAGCTCCCTCATTCCTTCTGCAAAGTCTTCTGCACTAGCACTCCTGAATTCATCTTGTTCTACATATTTCAATTCAGAAAATCCTCTTGGATGCATTCCATATACAATCTGGAATGGAATCTGTCCTGTGCTTCTATTGAGTGAATCATTGTAAGTGAATTCCGCCTGTGCCAGAATTTGATCCCATTGACTGTGGTGTTAAGTCACTAATCTCCTTAGCAAATATCCCAAGCTCCTATTCACGACTTATGTCTGTCCATCCGTCTGAGGATGATATGTTGAGATGAAAGACAAACTTGTCCCCAAATTCTTCCATAAGGTCCTCCAACAATGCTCTATGAACTTGGTATCTTGATCAGACACGATACTCTTTGGCAAGCCGTGAAGTCAGACGACTTCCTTGAAAAACAGGTTTGCAATATGAGTTGCGTCATTGGTTTTCTAGTATGGTATGAAATGTGCCATTTTTGAAAATATGTCGACTACCACAAAGATTGAATTATATCCTCTCTATGTTCTTAGCAGTCCCAATATGAAATCCATGCTCATTTCATCCCATGTCCTTTTAGGTATGGGTAATGGTTGGTATAACCCTATGTTCTGCATTTTTCCTTTCGTGTACTGGAAAATTCTACATCTGTCCACAAATTTCTTGACATCTATCCTCATCCCTCACCAAAAATATGAACTATTCAACTTTGAGAATGTTTTATCATGATCGAAGTGTCAGGCCAATCCTCCACTGTGTTTTTCCTTCAGCAAATTCTCCCTCATGGAGCACTTCGGAATACATAGCTGATTTCCCCTAAACAATAATCTATCCTGGATCATGTATTCAGTCCATTGGATTCTGTCCCTGAGAATTGGATTCTCAGATGCCTCATATGCCTCTTTAAAATCTGGGTCATCCCTGTACATTTCTTTGAGGTTATCAAAACCCAAAGTCTTGACTCTGAATTCCTGCATAAGCAAATATTTCCTGCTCAAAGCATCAACAACTTTGTTAGCAGTTCCAGAAATATGCTTAATCACAAACGTAAAAATTTTCATGTATTCAACCCATTTAGCATGTTTTTGGTTCAACTTCTTCTGTCAAGTCACAAATTGTAAAGCATGATTATCACTATACAAAACAAACTCCTTGGGAACCCAATAATGTCTCCATTTCTTCAATGCTTGTATGACTACATAGAATTCTTTGTCATATGTGGAGTACTTGATCTTTGTTTCATTCAGTTTTTCGCTGAAGTATGTGATCACCCTGTCGTCTTGGCTCAAGATTGCTCCAATTGAAAATCCACTCGCATCACACCTGACCTTGAATGTCTTGCTAAAATCTGGTAATACTAGAATCGGTTGCTCAATGATCTTCTTCTTTAGCAGATCAAAGCTCTTTTCTCCTTCCTCCATCCAGTGAAAAGATTTGTTTTTTTTCTTCATCGTATCCATCATTGATGTGCTAATTCCACTCAATTTTCAGATTAATTTCCTGTATAAGCTAGCCAAAACATGGAAGCTTCGAACTTCAAACATGCTCTTTGGCGATGGCCAATTCTTAATCACCTTTATCTTTTCTAGATCCATTTTCAGTTCATTTTTTTAGATAACAAAACCCAAATAAGTGAGTTATGTCCTCATAAATGATGATTTCTTCATATTAATCAACAATTTCTCCTGATGTAGCCTCCTCATTACTGCAACTAAATTCTTTAAGTGTTCTGCTTCTGTTTTGCTGAAAATTAGTATATCATCAAGATATATGATGACGAATTTCCCAATAAAATCCTCCAGGACTTCATTCATCAACCTCATGAAAGTACTGGGTGCATTCATTGAGCCAAATGGCATGACAAGCCATTCATACAACCCCTCATTCGTCTTGAATGTTGTCTTCCATTCATCACCTTCTCTCATTCAAATTTGATGGTATCCGCTTTTCAAATCAATCTTTGAAAAAAAATTTGCTCCACTCAAGCAATCCATCAAGTTGTCCATCCTTGGTAATGGAAATCTATATCTGATGGTAATACTATTGATTTCCCTTGAATTTTCGTCATTTTCAGATAACAAAACCCAAATAAGTGAGTTATGTCCTCGGCAAATGATGATTTCTTCATATTAATCAACAATTTCTCCCGATAGCTCTCTATTAACCGCAACTAAATTCTTAAGTGTTCTCAAGGCTTCGCTTTGCTGAAGATTAATATATATCATCAAGATATATGATGACTAATTTCCCAATGAAATCTCCGTGACTTCATTCATCAACCTCAAGGAAAGTACCGGTGCATTCATTGAGCCAATGGCATGATGCCATTCATACAACCCTCATTCGCCTTGAATGTTGTCTTCCATTCATCACCTCTTCATTCAAATTTGATGGTATCCGCTTTCAAATCAATCTTTGAAAAAAAAATTTGCTCCACTCTGCCAATCCATCAAGTTGTCCATCCTTGGTAATGGAAATCTATATTCTGATGGTAATACTATTGATTTCCCTTGATTCTGTAAACATTCTCCAAATTTCCATCTTTCTTTTAATACCATCACATACCAACGCATGGACTCAAGCCAATCAATCCTTTTGTCCATTAAGTCCTAGACCATCTATTAACTTCTTCATTCTCCTGCGACGTAAGTTTGTATGCTTCTTTTTTTGGTAAACTGGCCCCAGGTATAAGGTTGATATTTTGACTTATACTTCTGATGGGTGGAAACTAACAAGGTAGTTCATCGCCATTCACTACTATATCAACAAACTCTCCAACAACTCCCCGGATTTCTTCTAGCAAATCATCTATCCTTGTACCGGTCAAAACAATTTTGGATTTCCTGACCACAATAAATCAGGTCTTCCTTCTTATTACCCTCATCAAGAAGTTCCTTCCCACCTCATGAGAAGCAATGTTGTTGCTCATTTATGTTTTCACCTCTATATCCTTAATTGGCAGCTGAAGATGTGAGTCCCACCATTTTTCTCCGTGGTGTACGTGTTCTTCCTCCCATCATGAACTACGCTTCATCATATTTCCATAGTCTACCTAGCAATAGATGACAAACATCCATGGAATGACATCACATAATATTTCATCTTTATATCCTCCTATTTTAAATTCAACTAAACATTGTTTAGTGACATTTACTCCGATGTCCTTTTGTAGCCAATTTAAACTGGTATGGGCTTGATGTGTACGCTTCTAGTCTAACTTTTCTTACCATCTTTATAGATAATGTAGATACCGTATACCACCGGCCCACTATGAACTTGCATACTCTATCTTTAGTTTTGCAAGCAGTCCAAAATAGTTTGTTTCTTTGGGCTGGGTTCTTTCCCTCCTTATTCGGCTTCAAGAGAACTTTCTTGTCATCAAAGATCTTCCACCGTCTTCACCTCCACATTTTTCCTTGAGCTTCACAATGTGAGTTTCACCACCATCTCTTTCTTCCTATCTCGACACTCATAGGGTTTATGTCTGATTTTTCCATAGATGAAGCATTTCACTTCAACTCCTCCTCCTCTGCCTATTCCTCATCCTCTAGATCAAGGAAAAGTATTTAATGCAAGATAATACTTCCTTCCTTGTGATATTCCTCCTCTCTCATGTTGAGCTTGAGGTTTCTTTCCCCTCTTTAGGGTTTCTGAGTCCCATCTTGGGCAATTGTTTTGCCTCCAGATTCAATTTCTACCTTGACCTCTTTGACTCCAGAGCTCACTTAGTTTCTCTTCACATCTTTCTGTGAGTTATCGACAAGTATCTCCATTATTTCGATGGTCACCATGCTCTACCCCATCTTTGATGTCATATCGCAATTCATTCATGTACCTAGTAATTTTTTTTAATCATCGCTGTCCGATGACCAGCTTCCGATAAGCTTATCTTGTAGAATTCTCTAAGTGTATTCCTTCAATCGACATTGCCTCAAATTCTCAAGACTCTCAAACAAAGAAAGTGATTTGATAAT
Source organism: Picea sitchensis (assembly GCA_010110895.2). Lineage (NCBI taxonomy): Eukaryota > Viridiplantae > Streptophyta > Pinopsida > Pinales > Pinaceae > Picea > Picea sitchensis. Next base: position 14,176 of record SNQJ01S0017234.1, read on the forward strand.
CCTTGGGTATAAATTTGATTTTCATCTTTTGCAACCATTCTATCCCGGGGCCTTTTGATTTTCGCTTGCCCTTCGGCAGCATCTATCAACCTCAGAAGTTCATCCCACCATAGTGTTGCATGCCTTAAGTCTGCAACTTACATGTTTGAATTTCTTATATTCCTCAACATCCTCATAGTCGAAGCATTTGTCTAGAGCCCTAATCCAGCCTAGAAGCTCTTCAAAGATCCGTGTTTCCTTCGCATTACTGGAATACCCATTTTTTTTCTCTAGCACCTATCCTAACAACAACCCCTAATAGGCATTCATCGACAACATCTTCGGCCGCAAGCATCTTCTTCTGCTTCCATCTTCATTTTCACTTTCATCCTCACTAATATCCCCAACATCGGGAATGTGTGCCTATGTGTTATCTCCATAGCATCAAGCCCGGTACATAACTCACGATTTCTTCTTTACACTTTTTGGATCGTGCATTGCCTATTCCCTTCTAAGTGACATGGCTGAATTTTTTTTTTCTCTTTTCTCTCTCTGAAGCATGTAAAAGGCAAATACTTAGCCTTTCGTACCATACCACACCAACGTATCAGAGTGTTGTTTTTCTTTTCCTTATGCCTACAGTATACAGACGAAATCAAGCTCTAATACCACACCCATCTAAGACCCCCACCTCTCGTAATCGGTGAATCAAGACAGAGGCTCACTAAAACCACACCATAAGTTAATTAAACCCTTTTGTTAATTAAACCCCTTGTTGCAAGTAGTCCCGGATGCATTTCCGCTTACTATTGGTAAATGCCAAAATGCCACAATTTTGGCTAAGGTTGACTCCTAATGTACTGCTAGTCTCGGGAATGTCCTATTTTCATCCACCTTCCCTTCACTATTCCCTACATTTCATCATCCCATTAACCTTCATCATACCATTTTCTATAAATACATTTGCTTCACATTATTATTTTCCACCTTTATTCATTTTAGTATTAAAAGTGAATTTATGATTAAATATTAGAAAATATACATGTTTTCATATATATCTCAATTATGTGTGAGCTTTGTAATGTGTGGTAGGAATATTTGAATGATTAATTCAAAGATACTTCTCAGATATCTCTCCATCATTCCAAAGGAGATAAGTATTCAAGCCCTTTCAAGGAGAAGATCATGGAGATTAGGTTAGAACATCCATCCAAGATATATGAGATATGTGTGAGGATTTGAAGGACTCATATCTCTGCACAATGGGAAAGTAGCTGAGAGTGGTTGAGAGAATAGTAGATCTACAATTATGAGATATTTGCCATTCTCATGCTATAAGAGAGCCTCATTTCCATGTCGGAGTTTTGAAACAGTCTTGTAATTAGAGAGAAGGGGATTCTTAGCTTGTTATTCTCCTTTCATGTTTTGTCATTGGACTATTGTAATATAATTTGAGATTGATATATTGTGTGAGCTCACATATGTCATTGTTGTTGCTAACTCTCTTCACATGTTGTATTTCCCCTTATGCAATTCTTCTCTCATGCTTTCCTAGTTAGTGTTTCAATGCTTTCTTAGATTAGTTTTGATTTCAGCAACATAGATTGATTAGATTAGTTCTACTGTACCTCAGCACACAAACAAGCAGCATGTGCTTCATCGCTAATGCACTCGATTGACAATTGGGGCCAGTTCTTGGCAAGGCCACAACGTGCTATTATAACGACATATATTTCGGGCCTAACAAATACAACACATGCCACTCGTCACTCACTAGTTTCAGTTGAGACTTCGAGCTAACAACCAACAACCGCTCTTCTTCCCTTTATGATTCCCCTAACTTTGAAATACCATGGAATGTCGAAAATGGGTTTCAATGTCCGGAATGTGAGGATCAGCGGTCTTTCGTATTTCTCCTAAGTCAATTCTTTTACTCCTGGTGACTCTCGAAAGCCGAATGTCAAGATCTCCATTCAAAGACACTTTGCATTTCAATGATTTTGGGTTTCCAATGCAAAGTATTCTCGACTTTGTCATCATGATTTTAAATGTCGAACCCCGATATGACGAAATGATGATGTTTCAAACCAAAGGCATCGCCTCATTTCACTTAATTTTGGGAATTTCAATGTGCGTCGTAGTTCCTCTTGTCATCGATTTCCTGTGATGCCAACCCCGCACTAACGAAATTATGAAACTCACTACCGATAACTCTTTCAAGAACCGAGTTTGAGGACCAAGGATTTTGGCCTACACTCTCAACTTGCGAATCCCAAATCCTCGAAATGATCTCGATGACTCAGAGTAGACTCACTTCTACCAACGCTCATTACGATTCTGATATCGTGGTGGTGGATCGCTCCAACTCCTAAGAACCTGTAGCCTCCGGGATCCTACCTGCCTCGCGACTTCAAGAAGTTCTCCATGGAGACTATGACCCCATACACTCCTCAATGAATTGGTCCAAACTAATTTCTGCAGCCTCCTCCTCAACTTCAAATTCTATGAGATTCCATTTCGCCTCCTCGCTTCCCCTTTGAACACTTCAAGGGTTAAATCCCTCCTAAGCTTTCACTTGCAAACTTGAGTCTCAGAAGGACTCTTGCACGCACTTCTTGCAGTAACCTTTCAACCTTGACTGAGTGTTGAAGCTTTGACTCTGCTTTCACCTGCAGCAGAAATATTAATTCTCTTTGCTCAGAATCGTAACTTTGAGACTTCGTCTAGCCTGTGCACACATTGCACGGTTTCTGTGCTTCACTTTCACTTCTTTTTGAATGAGAACAATGGTATCCATGTTGAGCTTCCAAAGATAAACTCTGAATCCTTTTCAACGCACACCTTGCAAACATTTTTTGCACTCTTTGCAGGAATTCTCGTGAAGAGAAACAATTGAAACTTCATTCTTCTCCTCTCTCAAACATCATACATTCAACATGAAAACAAAGATACACACACAACATTGAAAACAAATGCATACGTAGAAATAAAGTAAATCAGAACATATCATTCAACAAATGTAAACAATAGGTATCACAAATACCCAAGAAAATCTGATTAAAATCTTCATATATTAACCCTATGTTCTTATTACGGCTCCTATCTACAACTCTCTATTACAGCTCTTCAACTTATGAATTTGAATGATCATCAAAAGTTACAACAATACAAGGATGAGGGGTGTTCATTCTCGTTTTCCCTCCTACTTCTAAATTGTCTAATCTGACATTCATATCTACCTACTCTTTTACATTAACAAACTTAATGCCTATTACATCCGACAGATGAGAGAAATCTCTCCAAATATTTTTCATATCTCCAAGACATAAATGTGGGTATATGCTTTCCTAGCTATTACAAAGAATGCTTCAAATTTCTTGTACCAAAACGCTTAGCAAAAACGCGGCTCCTTTTCCCCCCATCCAGGTAACCAGCTTCGTCTTCCCCTTTCGCCACGCTGTTTTTCTCATTGGCTTCTTACGATGCTCCTGCATCACAATAGCTTCTCCATTAATCATAACTGAATAAGAAGTAGATACCAGACAACCCATTATCTAGTTTGTTAGGCCCATACCGATTTAGAGAAGTAGCATACGCATCAAGTCCAAGTTAACACAATCGTATGCTTTTTGTAAATCGAACTTTAATACCAAAGACTTTGATTTCTTCTTTTTAATGTTGTGTATGAATTCATGTATTGTGCCTATGGAATCCTATATCTGTCTCCCCTGTAAGAAACACAAATTCTCTTCCTCTAGCGATCTAGAAAGAATTGGTTTAATCCAATTTGCTATGATCTTAGAAATGATTTTGTAACAAAGATTACACAGATAGATCGGTCTGTAATCTCCAAAATGAAGAGGCTTGTTCACTTTGGGAATTAAAGTAATAAACGTTGATTTTAAATCTCCTAGAATAAATCCCTTTGTTCTAGAGTCTTCAATCATTTCGAGGAGATCCTCCCCAACAATATAAATAAGATGCTTAAAAAACTCCATTGTCCAGCCATTCAAGCCCGGACTCTTATCCACTTTAAAATTTGTTATTACTTTATTCAATTCCTCCTTGTCAACAGGTTTGAAAATGGCATTAGCCTCTAAGTCATTTAACATATTTGGAAACAATGATACCACCCTAACCTTTTCACCAGGAGTTGGAGCCACAGGTTCATTGTAGAAAGATTTAAAATGTTTTAAAGCAACTTTTTTAATATTTTCCCGACCACTGTAAACTTGTTCCTTTTCATCTTGTATCTCCCAAACATACTTGTTATTTCTCCTTAAGCTTGCGAACTTATGAAAAAAAATCGTGTTTAGATCACCACTTTGAATCTAGATAGCTCAACTTCGCTGGTGCCACTGCTCCTCAATTTCCTTAAGTAAATAATTCCTTTATTGTTCCAACTCTTTTAATGTCAAATCAACCAAGTTGTGATAGGTGCCCTCTGCCAAATTTTGTAACCTAAAGGAGATCTCATTCTCCACTCCACAGAGTCTAGCATTTTTACAAGTTCTTTGTTCCTTCTGCCAAAATTTTGTAAGTACTTTTAAATATTTTAATTTCCATATCCCTTAGATAAATTGGATCTGTCCATAGTTTTTGAACCATAGAAATAAAACCTTGTTCCAAAATGCACAGGGGATTGAGTTTGAACGGATAAGCCTTGTAAATTGTAGGAAGATCCAGTTAAAGTAATATCAGGGCATGGTCTTAGATAAATGGGAATTCCACCCAATCTCTATAGTTTCCAGTCGAAATCACTAAATCCTCGGAAGGTAATGATCTATAAAGTCTCTTAGCTATAAAATCTTCTCCTGCTTGACCATTTCTCCAAGTAAGCACCACTTTCCCCGGAACAATATCAATGGGCTTATTTTTTTGAAACAAATTAATGAAAAAGAATTCCATAGACCTCAGGGCAGTTGCACGGCCCCAAAGTTCACCTGTAGATAAAGTCAAATTAAGGTCACCTGCTAGAATAAGATTTTTCAGGGACAACAAACCAGAAGATTCCATCCTTTCCCAGAAATGTTTGTGCTCCACACAACACCCGTAAAAATTTAGGAGATTTATCTGTCTTTTGGTTTCTAAATAGTAACCTGCCAATAAGATCTCACCACAAGTCAGGAACGACACCAGATAAAAAAAAAATGGATCCCAAGAAACCATTAATCCTCCAGAATTACCAACAGAGTTCACTGCACAACATGACCACTTCAGTCGCAGAATTTGAAAGAAATTACGGGCTTTTTCAGAGTGTACCAGAGTCTCTTGAAATAAAACAATATTTGGACGAGTTTTGTCCAAAACACTTAGAACCAAGGATAATTTTATGGAGCCTAGAGTCCCTCTTAAATTGAGTGAGAGTAATAACATTACTTGGATATTGCAAGGGCCTCCAATGCTCTAAGGGCCCCACTTTCTATAGGAGTATGTGACACAAAGTCAGGTTTAACCTCAAGTGTGGATTTTTTTATGCAGTTCTGGTTTTAATAGTTGAGTGTTCAATTCCCAATCCCCTGGACCATGCAAATTCTTTTCCATCCTCAACCACCGTAGACCGTGAGTAGTTAGCCTCCCCATTCTTGGCTACTAGGTCAATGACCGATTTCCCTAGAAAATTTGATAATTGTACATTTGTGTCATTTCCACAGATGAAAGGAATCAGTGAGTCTAGTACAACAGAGAGGGTTGACTCTTGCTCTTCTAGTTCTCTATACCCAGGTGGCGAGGCAGGGTGACCCATCATCAATTGACTAGTGTCTGGACTACTATTGGGTTCATCAGGAATGGAAGGTTCCGTAGAATAAATATAAGAGGCTTTCTGAAATCTTAATAAATCCAATCGATCAGTGTGAGTCACTAGCTCCAAAGGCAGGCTTAAACTCATCGAGATATTTAAGGAATATCAACCCCCTGGAGAACGACAAATATCAATCGAAACCCCTGTCTCGGCTAAAGGTGGCGAAATAGACTTATTAGTAACACTCTTAAGCCATAAATATGGATTTATAATTTCACGCTCCCACACTCAGAGAGAATTGTAAAAGATAGGGAAATGTTCTTGTAACTTACTGATGATAGAAGAAGAATTCTCCAAACAACTAGGATCATTCCGGTCTTGATTAACCTCTTCAAAACCATAGAAGCCAGTTTCCATAGATGAGTCGGGGGTACTATATAAAATATCAATATCTTCCTGAGCTAAAACAACATCTTCATAACCTTTACAATCTCACCGCAGATGCGAAGTGCTTATGTAGTAACTACATTTGAACGGTATCCCAAGGTAGTCTAATCTTTTAAGATAGTGATTACCACGCCACTCAATCTCTATAGTCTCCGACAGACCCATATGAATGTCCATTTCAACCAGAACCCGTCCAACTTTTCTAGTTGTCGCTTCAATATTACCTTTATCTATCATGATAAACTTTCCTAGTGAGTCTCCAATGGCTGCCAGCGCTCTTTCATTCTACAAATACAAAGGTAATCCTGGGAGTAGAACCCACATATGCCTCGAGGAGAAATATTTTGTCTCTGGGTTAAAAGCTACCCGCCATCTCTTAGCATGAGACTGCTTGTTCCATTAACCCAATTCTTTCCTGATAGAGTCGTTGCATCTTCCAGACAGTTACAAATAAACCCTATCCAACCTTTTGTTAAGAAATAAACCTCTGGAATATATCCTAGAACTAGAAACCAAACCCGCTCCAGCCAAACCGAGAATTTCTCGTTGCGTAAATTACTATATGCGAATCTCCCCACTAAGCCACAAAGTGCCATCCTGCAGGTGTCCTCCAACCCAATGTCTGAGCCTAATACCATTCTTTTAACTGATTTATTAGCAGTCAATTGTCTTTGGCTCTTCCGTGCAAGAGCTGGACTAGGATTTTTAAAACGAGGAGCAATATTACCAATCCCTCTACTGTCTTTTTGTGGTCTGAGTCCTGGATTCTGAAATGAAACACCAAGAGAAGAATCTAACAGGGCTGGTAGAAAGATATATGAGGATGGAGCTAAACCTTGCTCAAAGCTTTGGCAAAATTTCTGAGTGACAGACTGAAAACCACTGGAACATAAACCACCGAAAACCACTGGAACATAAACCTATGGACTGTTTCCCCGAAAAAACCGACGTGAAAAAATGAAAAGTATTAACTACTTCCTCCCGCCATAATCCTTCTACTGACTCATTTAATAACACATTAACCTTTGCATTTATATTCTCCAACCGTTTGTGAGCCATCGAGCTTCCACTTGGAAGGCACTTAAACCAAAGTGCTTAAATCGAGGGCTACGATCTCCATCCTAACCGTTACATATTAGAGCATATATGTCAAGAGTGCATATTCTTAGTATAGTCGATATATATCCAAAGTGTCTTGAGTTGGAGAGTATATAAGTTTCATTCAAAATCATGGACAACGAAGCGTGGAACCCAAATCTTAAATCTTTATCGAGTGTACATATATTTAATATAAGTTAAAGGTATTTATAATGGAAAAACACTCAATAACTTNAAACACACAGTGAATCAGTAGATGTTGACTGTCTTCTTGAGCTCTTCGACAGAGGGGGCAAATCCCGGGACCTTCCCATCCTTTCCTGCGAAGGGAGTCCCAGGTTAAAATCCGGTTCATACTGGCCAGCCAAACAAATAAAACGTGTTTTAGTGGAACCCTCCACTTCCAGACCTGTGGGCGCCATGATAAATCCGGGGCCAATGAAAGAGTATCTTGTAAAGCATCAAAAATATTTTTCGTCGTTGGGATGCCAGATCCATCACCGCCTGTCCATAATATAGTATCTGGATCATGTGAGAGTGATAAACCCGCGAGCTTAAGATCCAGAGTAAATTGATTCCACTCTAATGCCCTCTAACTTGATCGAACCATAACCGTTATAAAGATTTAATCTTAACCTAACAAACATGTGTTCGAAAGTTAGATTTAACCCGTGTAGTTGTGAAACTCTTTCTCAAGTCTTCATTGAAGTCAAAATATTTTTTCACGAGAAATTTAAAGCTCGTGAACTATTTATCTCGTTATAAGAATTTTTACAATTACAGTTTTCAACTTGTGAAACTATTTCATATATGTTATATGAGGGGATAAATTTGATGTCATCGAATTTATTATTAAATTCTCTGATGTTATATAATTTTTCATTTCTATTAAATATTAAATATTTATTTAATTAATTTTTCAAAGTTTTAGAGCTAAAATATGATAAATATGTTATGATTTTTTTATATATTTATTTCTTAAAAAGGTATTTTTATTTTTTTCATTTTTATTAAATATTCAATTTTTATTTAATTAATTTTTGAAATTTATATAGATAAAATATCATAAATATGTTATCAATACTTTATATATTTATTTTTTAAAAGGGTATTTTTATTTTTTGCTTTTGCATAATTAAGAGAATATAAATTGTTGCAAAACCAAAGATTTATCAAAAACTACTTATGTATTAAGTAATCAAAGAAAAATTATTTAAATATTTTTATGTGAAAATTTTTCTTAATTTTTTTTTATAAAGAAAGTTTTTAATTCAAGAGATTTGATCCCTTCCAATGCATAATAAATTTCAATTTAACATAAATCTCTATATATATTTATATTTTGGAAACTATTAGAAATTTTTCTTTTTTAAGGAAACAAAAAATTGTTTATTTCCAATCGTTATGATGATGATGATGATGATTAACATCCACTAAGATCAAATTGGTCTATCAGACCTGAAGAGGGTATGTGATTAATTGTGATTCTTCAGAATTTTGTTTTTGTGCTCGAAAAGCATTAAGAGAAGCATAAGATCAACATACTTTTGTTGAGTTATGAGGTTAGGAAGGTTGGTAGTGTGACAAATATTTTGAAAATGAGATCTAATATCGGTATAGGCTGGACAATCTAAAAGAAAGTGATTTTCATCTTCAACCTTCTTAGTGTCACAAAGGTGACACACTCTTTCATCCCATGGTGTTTTAGGAATTGACCAACACCCAGTTTAACTATGGAGCTCGTGAGAATTTGTTCTTATCTTAGAAATGCTTAGTTTTTCTTTACACTTGGAAAAATAGATAGATAATTTTGATCTTCTAGATTAGGGTTGATTACATCTTTATAATACCTTGATTTTATTTTTTCCTCTAACTCTTTATCACACCACATTTTCTCCTTAAATTTTGATTTGACGTTTTTTTAATAGTATCTTTATTCTACAAAATATTGTCTTCCATGATTCCCCAATAGTTTAGCCAAGACCGGACATCTTTATGCCATCCTCGCTTGATTCGATGGTGTTTATGACTTGATTTTGAATAAATTTTAGGAATCCTCTTGTCTTCCATGTTGTTTAACTTGTTCTTATACATTCTAGGTATCTATTCATAGCCATGTTATCAATGGGGGAGAGGCTTGCTTCTAAGAGGAGGATGGGATAGGGCGTATTTCCTTTAATTTTGATATTATAGGTTATAAAATCTTTTGTATTTTCTCTATATTTCTCCAGGATTCATGAGAGATACTACAACCCAATACTTCAAATCCACAAAGAATAACATGTGTAACAAGAATCTCAAAGAGAAGTTTCTTCTTATCCCAACTCCAAAGGTCAGTTGATTTACAATTGTTTTCAAGCCCATAATAAGTTTTCCATCCCCCAATAATCCTTTTCTCAATGCTATAATTCCAATTGAGCTTGTTGTGAATATCGATTCCAAGATATTTGTATGAAGTAACTTCCTAAAAAAAATTGTTGTCATATAGGAAGGTATCATAAGGGATATTATTGGATTTAATAATCATGACCTTAGTCTTATCAATATTAACAGTCATACCCCATATGGGAGCAAAAATCCTTGAGGATTCTTAGTTGGTTTTCAATATCATGGGGACTTCCTTCCACAAGAATGATATCATCGACATAAAGTAGAATATTGACGACTATACGAGTGAGAGTAGGGCCGACACAACCTTCTTTTTCCAAGCAATATTCTAACTTGTCAATGTAAATGCCAAAAAGGGTAGGGGATAAGGGATGACCTTGTTTGACTATGATATTGCAGTTAATCTCTTTTGGCCATCCCTCAATGTTTTTAAACTTAGCAATAACGTTCTCATACATCCTTATTGCAACAACCCTCAACGCGAGATACACTTTGATCTCTTCCAACCTATTCCAAAGGTTTTTCCTAGGAACCATGTCAAAGGATTTTCTAAAGTGAACAAAACAACAAAAAAGATTGGTTTTAGTATTGCGGAACTCCTCTGCCATGATCCTAAATGTAACAAGATGGTCCATAGCTGAATGATATCTCATAAACCCAGCTTGGCCTTTAGCTCTTTTACCGTGTCTTTCTAGCCAAAGGCTAATCTTCTTTTCCAAAATAATTCCGCAAAGCTTTGCTAAAATCAGGCTAATCATAATGGTCCTATAATTAGAGGGAATGTTTCTATCCCCATTTTTAAAAATATGAACAATGAGGCTTTGCGTCCATGGTTTAGGGAAGCCCTACTTGACTGCTAAATTAAATAGCTTGGGTATGTGAGGGATAAGGATTGGCCCTCCGATTTTAAAAATTTCACCTTGGTAGCCTTCAATGTCCTTAGCTTTCCCATTTGCAAGCTTCTTAACCTCGAACTCTATGTCATCTAAAGAAAAAACTTCTTCCTTTGTAGGGACATTAGGAATGGTGTCCATGGAATTAGGGAACTCGTAGAGACTTTTCAGGTAGGAATTCCAATCCCTTAAAGGAATCCTATTATTTTTTTTAGTGTTGCATTTTAGAATCTGGCTCCATAACGTCTTAGGATCCAACTTATATAGTTGTGAAAATTTTATTTCTTTTTATTGATATAGTATTTTTTTTTCTTTTAATTAGAACTTTGTACTTATTGATCTTATATATTTGATATCTAAATAATTTATTAATGGTTTATATGAAATTTTTTGTAAAGATATATAGAAAAATAGCAAAATTCTTTGTAGCTTTTTGCATAATAAAATTTTCAAAATGTATATAAGTTTAAATAGTTAATTTAAAAACATTATACCCTATAATTTTTTTGTCATTTTACTTAAATAAAAAAAAATACAATTTCATATATTTTCCATTTATCTTTGGTTTTATTGGAGCTATTGAAAATGACATTTATAATTAACTTAAAATTTTTATTATTTAAAAAAAAAATAAAAAAAATAGTTAACAAGCAATAAATAAATGAATAAATGGATAGAAATTCACAACACCTAAATCAAATAATGACAAAATTACATATATCTATCTTTTTTTTCTTTTAATTATTTTTTAAAATATTTGTAAAGATTTTAAAAGATATAAAACAAGGTTTATCAAATTTATTAACTCTCTTACACTAAAAAGATTATAATTGTGTTTTTAAGATGTGAACATTTAAATTATTTTAAAATTTACATGTTCAATTTAAAATATTATAATCAATAAGATATTAAGAAAGATAAAAGTATAAAATATTTGTAAGCATTTTAAAGGATATAAAAATAAGGTTTATCAAATTTATTAACGTTCTTACAATAAAAAGATTATAACTTTGTTTTTAAGATTTGAAAATTTAAATTATTTTAAAATTTACATGTTCAATTTAAGATATTATGATCAATACGATATTAAGAAATATAAGAAATTCATTCTTGGTGATAGAGAAATATTTTAAAACAACTCTCAATTAAAAATAATGGATTTTGTTTTTAATTGCAATGTTTTTAATTCTTAAAATATAAACAAATATTAAAAATAATCAAAATTTATGAAAACTCAAATTAGTTATATTAATAAAAAAATAAATATTTTAATTTTGATTTGGTTAAAATAATCAAATTAAGAATCAAAAGTATGTTTTTAAAGGTTTAAGGAAATAGAAAACAAATACCTAGATAACTTTGTTAAGACTAAAGTCAAATTGGGTGATGACAACATTGTTAATGTTGTTGGTAAGGGCACACGTGTTCTTATTAAAGAAATTGAAAATTAAAACATTTCATATGTTTATTTAGGTTAAGGATTATAACATAACCTTGGGTGATGACAACATTGTTAATGTTGTTGGTAAGGGCACACGTGTTCTTATTAAAGAAATTGAAAATTAAAACATTTCATATGTTTATTTAGGTTAAGGATTATAACATAACCTTATGAGTGTTGGTGAACTTACGAAAACTGATTATAAAGTTATTTTCAACCATGATATTGGTACGACACATTTCCTAGTAGGAGTCTAATTGCTAGAATTGAAATGACCAAGAATAGGATGTATCATTTGACTCTCACAAATGCCTATCAATGAAGCTCATTTTCCCATACTCTAGATGAGGCTTTGGAATTTTAGATTTGGCACTTGCATTTTGGATTAAAACTTTGTTGCAACAAAAGTAGTTGGTTAAAGGCTTAGAAATCATACATGAACCAACCAACTATGGTGAGAGCTGTATATTGGAAAACCAACATATTGGAAAACTAACATAGGAATAAATTTCTAGCTAATGTATCTTACACAGAAAAGGAACCATTAGAGTTAGCGCATATTAATTTATGTGATTTTATGCAAACCCAATCTATTGGAGGACAATTTTATTACTGATATTCATTGATGATTTTAGTCGGAAGATTTGGGTATATTTATTGAAACTCAAATATGAAAATTTTGACAAGTTCAAGGAGTTTAAAGCCTTGGTTGAAAAGAAGAGTGGTCAATTGATTAAAATCTTGAGATCTAATCGAGGAGGAGAATATTACTCCAAATATTTCAAGCACACCATAAACACTTTGGAATCAAGAGATAATTCACAAGAGAATGGTGCAACATAGAGGAAGAATAATATAATAGTGAATATGGCTAGAATTTTTTTGAAAGACAAACATTTATCTAATGAGCTTTGTTGTGAAGCAGTATCACGTTTTGTATACATTTTGAACTGATCTCCCACAAAGAGTGTCAAAAATAGAGTGTCACAAGAGGCCTTGAGTTGTATGAACTACAATGTATCACATTTTATGTTTTGGATGTGTGGCATATGTTCACATATCATATTTTAGGGTTTGGCTGTTTCACATATGCTCATAGATAAAAATAAAATTAGATGATAGAAGTGAGAAGTGTATTTTCACAAGTTATAGTGAGTAGTACAAACCATATAGATTGTACAATATCATCACAAAGAAGTTTATAATCAACAAACATGTAGAGTTCAAAGATTATGAAGCTTGGAATTCAAGTGTATACAAAACTATGATTGTTGGAGCAACAATTCCTTATGGACAAGTTGATGTAGAATAACAGATTGAACAAGTAGGATAACAAGATAGACAAGCTCAATTAGCTGTTAGGGGTACTATAAAAAGGACTCCGGGAAATTCTATTTGAGGTTATTCATCAAGGCCAACAAGTTATTGTACTCCTAGTCCTCAATCAAGTAATGATTCTAGCCTAAGCACTAGAAACACTAGAATTTTGGAAGAAACTTATGAAGAACTAGATAACCATTAAAATTTTGAATTGTTCTCATACCAACTGACATTCATTGAAGAATAAATTAAATAAGAACATTGGGTCAAGGAATTGAATGAAGAAATAGATTCCATAGAAAGGAATGCTACATGGGATCTAGTATATTTTTCTAAAGACAAAGATTGTGTGTTTTTGAAATGGGCTTACAAAAGAAAAATTAATGAAAAGGTAAAAGTTGAAAGATACAAGGAAAGACTAGTAACACAGAGGTTTTCACAATAACATGGAATTAATTTTGGAGAAAATTTTGGATCATTGGTTATATTAGATACAATAAGAGCAGCATTAGCAATAGCTTTACAAAATAAATGGAATGTATACCAAATATATATGAAATGGGCATTCTTAAATGGAATTCTAGAAGAAGATGTTTATGTTCTATAAGAACCCTAAGATTCTATGATTACAAATACATAAGTAAACACCAAATTCACCAACTAGATTTGATAAAATAGAGATACATGATTCAATATTTCATAACTTACAAGGAGAATGTGGTGTTTAAATTACGTTGAAATCATGTACCTATAATTTGATGAATGTAGTGATACCTTGATATTTGATTTGACCAACCACAACAGAAATTTGGGGAGGACTCACCTCCGAACGAAATCCTCAGTTAGCACGATTAAGATCCCCGAAGCCCTCAATCCACTACTATGCTAGCTAGATCCCTTGAGCCCTCAATCCAGTACTATGTCATATCATCTTAGCCTTGTTCTTATTTTTCCCAAGATAATATCATAACCCTTCACCTTATTCTATGTCCTTATATAGATTCCAAAATTGTCGAGAACCCAATCCCTAAGATCCCTTATTTAATTATTTATTATATTTTAGGGTTTCTTCATAAATTGTCGTTATTTATTTTACACTTTTTCTTTTATTACCCATATTTATTAATATGAAACCTTTGAGTATAGTCATTATACTTCCTTATTATTGTTTTTTATTTATTTAAATAATAATAATAATATGGTGCATGAGATAATTCCCCCCTTTATCAAACTTCCTCTGGAAGTTACCCTTGATTATGTTATTCCAACTATATTTTCCACATCTTCCTCTGCTTAACTAGCACAATGTTGTCAACCAGCATAGGCATTGAAAGATCCTAGGAAGCATGGGAAACACTCTAGCATTTCTTCTCAACTTTTGTAACTAGGGCTAAATCCTCTAAGTCTATCAAGTCTCTAAGGAACTAGACCTCATATACCCAAGCACGAATTTGGATCAATACCTACATGCACCAAGAATCTCAAAAGTATGGACCAAAAATCCCTTGTTATAATCCATCAAGTATAAATCCCCATGAACTTAAAGCTCCTAGGAAGCATAGGCACCACTCGAGCAACTCTTCCCTACTTTCAGCTTCTTAGTAGATCAGAGATATATCGAACCATACCAAAAAATATTAATAGGATGGACCAAAAATAAATCCTTATACTCCCTTAGGTATAGAGTCTCAGGCATCAAATTCTAATCCCAAACCTCCATCGGTTAGAAACACTCTAGTCGTTTTATAGACTTTGGCATTACAACTTCAATACGAGGCATAAGAATTATCGACATAAGTAGTATATTGAGTTGTGACCATCCCATAATATGTTACTTGTAATATTATCCTTCGTGGTTATGGGATCCCACTATATCATGAGGTAAATATGCCCTTTTGGCCCATTGTTGGATAACCTAACAATCACCACCTCACAACATGCAACCAATGCATTAGTTATAATAATAATATCAACATCTTATAGAAAAATCCACATGGTAAATATCACATGTCATTATGAGAATACAATATCATTATCACCATATTCTCATGCATCTCATCATAAAAAAATATTATCATAAATCATTTCCATGTAATTACATGTTGTTATCACATCAAGGGATATTATCATCAGGAATATAACCTAAATACATCTTTATCAAAGACATATCATTTCATAAACATAAGTAATGGAATCATGTAAAATCATATGTCGATACCATAGGCTCTTAATATAATTGATATAGGAGGGTATCAATGGCCTCTCACCTATTCCACTGGCTCAAACCACATTTTTCCACGTTAGCAGTTTTTCTTTTGATTTGAAGGTCCTGAACTTATGGGGCCATCTTGAGGCCATAAACGACATTTTTTTGGAATTTTTTTCGGAAAGGGGTCGATATTGGAAATCCTTTTCGCCGAAAAAAATTGTACTCATTAACTGTACCTTTCTGATGAGGTATCGAATGCCCCAGACAGAGATCATATGCAAAATGTACACCCTCGGGAAGTTAATGTATCAACTACCCCCATCAAGGCCCACAAACCTTTTGTCATTTCATCTCCTCATGTGAGGCTTTTGGATGTTTATGGCTCTCATTTAGGGTTTATGTTAAAAATTCAATTGGAGCCTCATTGTAATCAACTTGTTGTGAATTAGCGTAGTTGACACATCTCTCTCTTCAAAGCTGTGGTACCACCATTATAGCTAGCTCATGTGATTCCCATTTTATAGTATTTTGTATTCTAGAAAATCATTAATAGAATTTGAGTTTTAGTGTATTATTGTCTTCATTGAAATATATCTATGTATTTCCTTGTTATATCGAGATGTATGTTTCTACCTTCATGTCATTCTCTAAATAATATGAATTAGTGGTATTAGAGCAATATGCTCCTTGTTTCTCTTAGTACATGTCTGCAACAAGGTCAGGGTATAGATATTTGGTTCTCTATCTTGTTTATCTTGAGGACAAATGCTCTCACCCTCCCAAGCAACCTCCCATGGAGGAAGAAAAGAGGGATGATGGAGCAAGAGATTCTATCAAACTTTTTCTCAAGGAATCCCTCACACAACAGAGGAACGAGATGATGGATAATTTTTCCGAGATCCTTCAATGACCACCAAAAACAATGGAGGCACCTTCAACTGGTGATCACCTCGGAATTGTGATTCCTGTTAAAGTACCAGTTAAATTTGATATTACTTTATTTGAAGGCTAGATAGACGTTTACACTTTGGAAAAATGGTTAAAATTTCTAAAGGGTTATTATCGGTCCAAATTTTATCCAACAGTGAAAACAACACTTTTACACTCCTTAAGGTCCTTCCCCATGTCAAGATAGGTGGGTGACTTACTATGAAAAACATGTCGAATATGAGTACACAATTGTTGGGCTAGGACCCACCTAGGTAGTTTTTATTTATGCCCTCAAGGAGAAATTATACCCTATTGGAAGCTATGATGACCACTACATGACATGGATAAATCTGCATCAAGAGAGATACTATATGGTTCTAGAGTACACCAACATATTCTATAACTTGTCAATAAAGCTTGGTATTAAATACTCCAAATGACACCTAGTTCTAAAGTACCATAATGGCTTACATAGGGACATCTAAAGAGATATGGAATTCCTAGACATCTCCTCACTAGGAGATGCTTACCAATATGTTGTCAAGATCGATCATAAGTTCAAGAAAAAGAATAAGCAATATTTCATTTTTGTAAACCAATCGTAGTAGAAGCTCGGTAGAGGTTTCCCTAACTCCCATAACAAAGGAAAGAG
>SNQJ01S0017234.1:42577-75364 GCA_010110895.2 Picea sitchensis
AATAAAGTTTCATGTAATTATTTTTTAAAAATACTTAAATAAAATAAAACAATTAAAATGTTTCAATATTAAAAGTATAATATGAAAACTAATCCCAAATAAATAAATATATATAACCAAACAAACAATGTTATCGATCCAAATAAATAATTGTGTACCAGCAAATATTTGCTCATAATTAATTCCTTCATGTTGGAATGGTTTTAAGGTACACTATCGCCTCTTTACATATATCCGGATGGGTTGTTATAAAAAAAAACGTAATGCTTCCATTCTAATCTCCCCTTCACTACAGCCTGTTAATACAATTTAATTGAGGGGTTTGCACATTTCAATAATCATAAGTAAATAAAATAAAAAAATTCAGGCTACATTAGGAAATTAATACTCATGTAAGTTAATACTGAAACAACATTTTCGATTGGTTTCTATTCATTTTGAATGTTCAGTCTAAGTGTGGCATTATATAAAACAGTAGGCCACTATATGCACAATATATAACATCAAAAGATCCATAAATTTTGGAAGACATTTGTTGACTTCTCCTGAATATTTTATAGTTTAGAATAGTGTTAGAATTTTCTAGCATTAAACATTCCTTAAAAAAAATACTTTTCCATACGTTTTATGTCACAGCGAATTTTCGCACATTTTGCATCAATAACTTATAATAATCCATGTAAACATGGGAAAAAAAGACTTTTCCATATGTTTTATGTCCCAGAGAATTTGTGCAATACATTTTGCATCAATAGCTTATAATAATCCATGTAACTTATAATAATAATCCATATAAACATAGCATCAATTCTTAATCCAAAAGGAAATTGACTTCTATGAGATATATGCTATAGGTAAATTAAGTCAACCTCTTATCTCAATTCGATATATATATTTAAAGAAAAATTTAAATAAATAAATAAAATTTTATTTTTTATAATTATTCATTTCTAATGGTTAAGAACATGTGTTTCTTCTTAAAAGGTTACAAGTTCAAATCTAGAAGCGAAAAAAATCCTTTATCCCACAAACAAATTTGGAAAATTGCTTTTATTAATAAAAAGCTAAATTTATAAAAATCCACTTATTTACACAATGGTTGTAGTGTTTTCATACAAACACTTGCTTGCCAACCTCAACATAATAAAAGAATAAGCCATTTTAGCGACTTGAGATGTAAATTTAAGCTTGGCCTTTCAACACGGTGTTCGCAATTTCATTGTAGATAATAGTTAGATTCCATTTGTTCCCCACCATTGCATGGGGTGGAAAAATGCTCATTAAATTGAAATCCACCATGTAATACCGGGAAGTGAGACTCGTTTCCACTTTCAGTAGAGTTTTCTGCTATTATATCTATTTTCTTGGAAATCCAGTCAGACTTAGCTGACCTAATGAATCTGTGAACATGGTTGTCACTTTTAAATATGGTTTAATAACCAACCCATTTAAGCATGAGGTTATCTACAATCCTTCATGTTTTTTTTTACTTATCACCTTAGCAAGAAAATTACTCACCAGCTGCACCTGAAATCTATACTAGTTCTGAACGAGCTTCAATATGAAATCGAACTACACTATATGACCTACTACAATGGTTTGAATATTTATTTTCTCTACGAGTGTATTGAATTAAAAGCATGAGTTGATAACGATGTCTCTTAACGGGTCTTGCAGCCTGGTGCAAGAGATAACTAATGCGGCCTAGTTGCAATCATACAAACAAAGTGTGCTAATCTGACCGAGATGTGAATTGAAAATCCCATATCTTGTCTGATATAATCAAGGTATTCCTAGTGCTTTGTGTGAATATTTCTCACTATCCAAATAAAAAGAAGCAATTACTTCTTCAAGTCCAAACTCCATAACCAAAATCATTTACTCCATTGCAATGCATATCTTTTATAATTCTTATCTGATAATTGGTGTGTAATCTCTACCCTTGCATTACACATTTAATTACAAGCCTATGCTCATTGCTACGCTGTTAAAATGCAAATGACAGAAAGGTCATTAACCAGGTGAACGTGTCAACTCTACCCACAGTCTAATCCAAGGGTATCAGCATTTCTTTGAAAGAAGCATTCCAGGATTCATATGCATTATTTAACTTATGGGAACTTAATGTTAAGAGTTGTAATCCAGTAAACTGAATTAGTTAATAAATCAGTTTAATACAATTACTCCCGTTCAGAAACGGTAAAACTGTCATGATGTAGTATTTAAATAATTAATAAGAAATCAATCAAGTACGTTCATTCCCAACATTTCTGGTATTCTTTTTATTTCTGTTTACATGTTACTGCATTGACCAGAAGTAATGTTGTTTGCTACTGTTGCTGTCTACGTCTATACCACAGAACGTTGTATTTCCTGTTACTACCAGCCAGTTTGAAGAAATGCTACAGAGCTGCCACTTGTTTGGAGAAGAGTTGCCCACCAATTTGAAGAAGTGTCATAGAGTTGCCACCGGTTTGGAGAAGAGCCCATGCCGAATTGGAAGAGGTCATTGGCTGAGAATTACAGGCTTGGAATTCTTTTTTTACAATAAACCCATTTACATTTTTATTTACTCTGGATTTTGCTGAAGAGTATTTATAAAATTTGGAGTTTCTTTAAAGTTTCATTGAAATCTGAAAATTCACTTGGAGTAATATATAAGAAAATTTGTGGTTGACATTTTGGAATTAGAAACATGTCTAGTTGTTGGTAAATTCAAGCACCAACTCTAGTTGGTTCCAATTATGATTTTTTGAGTGAGAAGGTGAAAGCCATTTTGCAAGGTCAAGGATGTTGGGATTGTGTTGAAACATAGTTCATAGAACCTAATGCAAATGTTGTTGCTGCTATGACTGTTGTTCAAAGAAAAATCTTAGAAGAACTTAAGAAAAAAAAGGGAAAATCCAAATCATATATTTTAGTTTCTTTATATGATTCTATATTTCCTAAAATTATTGGTGCCAAGACTGCTAAAGAAGCATGACATATTCTTAAGTTAGCTTATAAGGGTAATGATAAAGTGAAAAATGTGAGACTTCAAACCCTTAGAACTCAATTTGAAACCCTCAAGATGAGTGAATCAGAAAGTGTTGATCAGTTTATGACTAAAGTTATGGGTATTATGAATCGACTTAGGATTAATGGCGAAAAAGAACTCACAGAGCAAAGAGTTGTTGAAAAAGTTCTTAGAAGTTTACCTAAGAAATTTGAAATGGTAGTTACTGTTCTTCTTGAGTTGCAATATCTAACTAATTTTTCTATAGAAGAATTGACTGGTTCATTGTTATCTCATGAAGCAAGGATGACCTTGGATATTGGTACTTTAGAACATGCATTTCAAACTAAGGTGTCCATGGATAGAGGCAGAGGAAAATGTTTTCATGGACGTGGTAGAGGACGTTCTCAAAAAAGAGATAAACCTGAACAAACAAAAGAGAAGTCAGAATAGTCAAGATCATCTTCACAAGATCATGGTCATAGATGGACAAATAAATCAGAAATTCAATGTCGTTATTGTAAAAAGTTGGGTCATCATATATCTGAATGTCATAAGTTGCAGTATAGAAATAAAGCTAATGTCACAGAAAGTGAAACATCTGATACTTTGTTTCTTTCATTTCAAGTATCTCAGCAAAATCTTGACAAGAATGTTTGGTTGCTAGATAGTGGATGTAGCAATCATATGACTAGTCACAATGATTTTCTTTCTAATCTTGATACATCTCTTATTACTACAATTAATTTGGGTGATGATCATTCGATCAAAACTTCAGGAAAAGGTGTTGTGCCAGTTTTAACAAAGCAGGGTGAAGTGAAAAACATTACTTATGTTTACTATGTACCAAATATCAAACACAATTTGTTGAGTGTAGGGAAATTAATGGCGCATGGTTATGATGTTACTTTCCACAACAACACTTGCACAATTCTTAATCCAACTAAAATACTTGTTGCAAAAGTCCCTATGACAAAACATATTGTTTCCCTTAGAAATGAGAAGTGGGAAGATGTATGCATGTAATATTTATAATTTGACTGAAACTAAGTTATGGCATTATCGTTATGGTCATTTACCAGTCAAAAGTATGATTTTGTTACAAAGACAGTCTATGGTGACAAGATTGCCTCCTTCGATTAATCAAATTCCTTCTTGTGAAAATTTCATAGTAGGAAAACACCAGTGAGATAGTTTTCCATCATCATCTTATAGAACCAAAGAGTGCTTAGAGTTAGTTCACATAGACTTATGTGGACCTATGCAAAATTAGTCGATTGGTGGAAATTTTTATTTTCTGACATTTATTGATGATTTTAGCAAGAAAGTTTGGGTTTATTTCCTCAAACACAAATCTGAGACTTTCACTAGATTCAAAGAATTCAAGGCTGAAGCAGAGAAACAAAGTGGCAGATTGTCAAAGTTTTGAGATCTGATGGAGGAGGTGAATATAACTCAAGAGAGTTTGTTGATTTTTGTAAACATCATGGTATTAAAAATCAAACGACTACCATATATACTCCACAGCAAAATGGAGTGGTAGAAAGAAAGAATCGTACCATCATGAACATGGCCGGGAGTTTACTTATAGCAAGAAAAATGTCCAAAGATTACTGGGCTGAATCTGTTACATGTTCAATTTACATACTTAACAGATCACCACCTTCCAGTGTTCAAGGTAAAGTACCTGGAAAAAAATGGAGTGGATCTAAGGAAAATGTTTCTCATTTCAAAAATTTTGGTTGTGTTGATTTTGCTCATGTTCTTGAAGAGATAAGAAAGAAGTTTGATGATAGAAGTGAGAAGTACATTTTTATTGGCTATACTGAACAGTCGAAAGCATAGAGATTATACAATCATGTTACTAAGAAATTTCTAGTAAGTAGAGATGTTAAATTTATGAAAGATAAATCATGGGATGAAATGGAAGACAATACTTCTCACAATCCTTCTCTTGAGTTAGATGAACATCAAGCACCTACAAAGTTAGATGAACATCAAGAATCGATAACACATCTTCCAAGATTGTAAGTTCAAAATGAAAGTAGTTCTTCGTCTCATAATGATTCTTCTTCTCATAGTGATTCAGATTCTGACCATAATCATAAAAGAATGAGAAGTTTGCATGATATATATGACCAAGATGATGATGTAGTACAATTTTTTTTTTCTCATCTCAACCTACTTGTTTTGATGAAGCTGCAAAGAAAAAATAATGGATAGATGCAATGAATAATGAAATAGAAGCTATTGAAAGAAATAATACATGAGATTTAGTTGATCTACCTACAGATAAAAATGCCATAAGTGTCAAATGGGTTTATAAAAATAAACTGAATGAAAATGGTGAGATTGAGAAACACAAAGAAAGGTTAGTTGTCAGAGGTTTTTCACAACAACCTGGCATTGATTATGGTGAAACTTTCACACCTCTAGCAAGACTAGATACTGTTCGATTTGTTTTGGCCATTGCAGCACAAAATAAGTGGCCTATTTATCAAATGGATGTCAATTCTGCCTTCTTGAATGGAGTGTTAAATGAATAAGTGTATGTCCAACAACCACCTGGATTTGAAGTTAAAACACAAGAGCATCGAGTGTACAAATTAAAGAAAACCTTGTACAATTGAAGCAAGCTTCGCGAGCTTGGTATAGTAGAATTGATCATTATTTACTCAAAGATGGTTTCAATAGGAGCAAAAATGAGCCTACTTTGTACATCAAGGTAAATCAAGAGGGTAATATTCTCATCCTATGTATTTATGTTGACGACATGATCTACACAGGGAACATGATGTTATAGGCATTTAGATCAGCCATGAAAAAAGAGTTTGAAATGACAGAACTTGGATTAATGAAGAATTTCTTAGGCATTTAAGTAGACCAATCTGATCATGGTATATTTATTAGTCAACAGAAATATGCTACTGAAGTTTAAAAAAAAATTAAGATGGAAAAGTGTAATCCTGCTGACACTCCTATTGCTCTTGGCACTAAATTAAGCAAGGACGATTTGGGATCAGTAATAAGTTCCGCATTGTATAAACAAATTGTTGGTAGTTTTATGTATCTTACTACTACAATACCTAACATAACATATGCAGCAAGTTACATTTCCAGGTTTATGGAATCTCCTAAGGATTCTCATTGGAAAGTTGGTAAGAGGATCTTAAGATACATTGTAGGTACAACCACTTATGTTTTTTGGTACACAGCTTCAGCAGACAGTATGCTTAAAGGTTATACCAAGAATGATTATGCAAGAAATATTGACGACAAAAAAAACACTTCGGGCTATGCTTTTTTTTTTGAAAAGAATTTGATTTCATGGGCATATAAGAAGCAACCCATAGTTTCTATCTCTTCTTCAGAAGAGGAATATGTAGTGGAAACAACAACAACATGCCATGCAGTTTGGCTGAAAAGGCTTTTGATAGATTTTGGAAATACGACAAAAGAACCTATTTCGATTTTTTGTGACAATAACTCTGTCATTTCCTTGTTGAAGAATAATGTGTTTCATCATAAAAATAAACACATTGATACTCGATTTCACTTCATTCATGAACTCGTAAAAAATGGTGACATTTTCCTCAAATTTTGTGGTTCTAAAGCTCAACTAGCTCATATCTTCACTAAACCTTTAGGAAGAGATGTTTTTCAATTTCAATGTCAAAGTTTAGGCATTATTAATAATGTAATCCGCGACATTAAGAGGGAGTGTTAAGAGTTGTAATCCTGTAAACTAAATTAATTAGTAAAATGGTTTAATACAATTACTCGTTTAGAAACGGTAAAACTGTCATGATGTAGTATTTAAATAATTAATAAGAAATCAATCAAGTATGTTCATTCCCAACATTTCTGGTATTCTTTTTATTTTTGTTTACACTAAATTATTTACAAAAAAATGTTGAACATTAATCCATATTATCATAATTACTCAACTCATATGCATGGTACACCTAATTATTTGATCAAACAGTTGTCTACCTCATCCTAGTGCACCATATATGCTCAAAAAGTTTTGTTCAATTCCCTCAACCTGTAAGTTATATTTTTCGATTAACATGTATCGATGTCTAATTGGAATATGAATATCTTTGATATATCCAAAAATATCATTGCATCCATTACTACTTGATGCAGCAAAGCCAAAAGTTGCCTTGATGAACCCAGAAAAAATTCCTACTGCACTTTTCTATCCTGTAAACAGTCATGCTAAGAGAATGGCCAATGTACTGAAATAATAAAATCTTATATATGCCTGGACTCCCTCTGTCATTCAAATGACTTTAATAACATGTACACTTTGTTATTGGAGATATACTCTTATTATCATTAATAGACATATGGTAACAACTCACAATTACACAACATGCTATTGTCTGAAGCACTCTTCTCTCTAATGTTAAGAATAGAACTTGGCCTTCATCTGTATGCTATCTAAGCATGTCTATCCAAAAGGAAGCCACCACAAAGACAGAAAATGCACAACTAAGAGGTCAAAGGAGAGATTTACCGTAATTAGAGAAGCCTACAAAATTGCTATTAATTATGGAAAAGTGTAGCTTAATCTGTCGTAATTAACTCTCAAATGTTATTTATTTATAAAGTTTTGAATCAAATCTATCTATCCATGTTTTCACAGTTCACTGACATCAAAGAGAAAAAATGTCAATATTCTTGGAACAATGATCTTCAAGGTTTGGAGAACTTTTGACTGTTTTGGAACAATTTTTGTCGTTTTGTATTTTTGGATTCGGATTTTATTGAGATTCGATTCAGATGTTAGTGAGGAAAAAGAGTAAATACATATTTATTTTTGTTACATAATGTTTAAATTATATTCAAGGATTTGTTAAGAAAGGTGGAAACGTTTCTATCAAATTATAGACAAAGTATAGTAGGTGACATACTTATGGTTGATTAATGTTTAAATTATATTCAAGCATTTGTTAAGAATGGTGGAAACAGTTCTATCAAATTGAATGGTGGAAACAGTTCTATCAAATTGCAGACAAAGTATAGTAGGTGACATGCTTATGGTTGGATACACATCAACATAACTAGAAAAGTTCCAAATACAAATAAATATTAAACACTGTATAATTGCACTTGAAGAGCTTCAAAGCTAATGGTATATACATGTAACTCGTGTTTTCAGAGTCTTCTCAACAATGATTTTTTGGTATATATATGTATATGTCACTCGGTGTTTTCACAGTCTTCTAATAAATGTTTTATGGAACAATGATTTTTAAAGGCTTTCACTTTTTCATGGATTTTTAGAGTAAGTCTAAAAGTCCTCACTAAATTTCCAGGCAGAATCATTAATTACAGAGATAGATTTACACCAATTGGAAATGAGAAGATTTAATGAGATTTTAATTATAGATCAATATTTAAAGGACATGATTTCTATTTCCTTCCTGTGAGAAAAAAGATGTTTGTTAAAAGGGATAATTAATGTGATTAGCAAAATAAACAAAATAATAATGTATTACTTTAGGTTTAGCTTTTTTTAAGAGTGCAAGCTAATGATGGTCTCTCATGATGGGTTTGTGGGAATGCAAACCTGGAAACACAACAATCTATTAACTTGGAGGGATTATTCAAGGTACTTTTACAATGAATTTGAATATGGTGTAAGAAGATTAAACTTAAGAAATTGAATTAGCTTTCGGAATATACAACTTTTATTCATAAACATTGTGAATAACTAAGTCAATTTTTTTTTCTTCTAAAAGTGGTATCTCATTTTTCCAACGAAATATAAGGTATATGTAGGTACATGTTTTAGTTTGTGCAAGTGTTGAGTGTATTAACTATGGAACTTGTATACTTGTAGAGAACTAGATTTTCTTGTGAAATGTATTTTTTGGAAATTTTAAATATTAACTTAATATTTTTCTAAAAATTATCAAAGTCAACATATGCCTAAAATTACAATGTCTTTTGTTCATGCAAGCTAAAAGGGTATTTACTGTAGGCATTGGTCTCATCTTGTGCCCCATATAATTCACCTGATAAATGGTTAATCCTAGAAAAAGTTATAGCATAAATAAGAGAGGTATGTATTCTACCATTTTGATACATGTGAAGACATAATTAGATTAAAAATAATAAACAATAAGGTGAATTGTGTGGTGTGTTTAGTATAAATATATATATATATATATATATATATATATATTTGAAATCTACATGGTCGACTCTATCTATGTCTATAATTCCGTCAACAACCAAATTTTTTATCCTATAGAAAAAAAAAAAAAAAAAAAAAAAAAAAAAAAAAAAAAAAAAAAAAAAAAAAAAAAAAAATATTTTTTAAATTCAAATAGAAACCTGATTTAGAGGTTGTGACTCATGCCCAAAAATATTTTAAATTCAAATAGAAAGCACGATTTAGGAAAGCACATGCATTCCTAAAACACGTGCTCATTATTAACAACATGAGCGCGCATGCATTCCTGTTAACACAAATAATTCTCTCTCTTTCTACCCAACCTCACTCTTCCTATCCCTCACTCACTCTCCCCCCCTCTCTCTTCCCCCTCTTACCTTCTCTCCTTATTTCCCTATTCCCCCCCTCTCTCTCCCACATTATTTCCCCTCTAATCTCTCTCCCCAACTCAGGCTCTTCATATTCTCTCAACATTCTTCCCTCCCACTCTCTAATTCTCTCTCTCTCTCTCACTCAGTCAATCACTCAATCCCCTCCTCCCCCTCTCCCCTCTCCCTTCCTCTCTCCCTCCCCACCTATCTCTCTCTCCTCTCTTCCATTCCTTCCCTCTCTCCCCCACACTCTCTCGATTTCTCTCCTAGTTTATATTGTCTCTCCTCTATCTCCCCCTTCCCCTCTCTTGCTCCCACTATTTCTTTACCTCTTTCTCCATGTCCCTCTCTAAATATCTCTTTCCCCATCCTTCTTCATGGGTTCCAATAACTCCAACATTCTCTATGTTGGAGTCTCTAGACCAATATAACACTTTTCCATCTATAAAAGCTATTATGTTTCCTTTGTCTTCTAGGCAAGATATGGATACAATATTCTTTTCTAAACCAAGTACATATAAAACATTGCTCAAATGAACATTGTTACCTGTTTTCAACTTGACGGAGGCTTGACCAATTCCTTTGACCTGTTTTGAGCATATATGGTGCACTGGGATGAGGTATACAGTTGTTTTATCAAATAATTAGGTGTACCATGCATATGAGTTGAGTAATTATAATAATATGGCTTAATGTTAAACAATTTTTATAAAGAATTAAGTTCCCATAAGTTAAATAATGCAGATGAATCCTGGAATGCTTTCTTCAATGGAATGTTTCTTTTAATGAAATACTAATAAGTTAAATAGATTGTATTCAGTGGGTAGAGTTGACACATTGACCTGGTTAGTGACTTTTCTGTCATTTTCATTTTAACAACGTAGCAATGAGCATAGGCTTATAATTAAATTTGTAATGCAAGAGTAGAGATTACACAACAATTATTAGATAAGAATTATAAAAGATATGCATTGCAATGGAGTAAATGATTTTGGTTATGGAGTTTGGACTTAAAGAAGTAATTGCTTCTTTTTATTTCAATAGTGAGAAATATTCAAACAAAGCACTAGGAACACCTTGATTATATCGGGCAAGATATGGGATTTTCAATTCACAACTCTATCAGATTAGCACACTTTCTTTGTATGATTGCAACTAGGCCGCATTAGTTGTCTCTTGCACCAGGCTGCAAGACCCATTAAAAGACATTGTTATCAACTCATTCTTTTAATTCAATACACTTGTAGAAAAGAAATATTCAAACCATTGTAGTAGATCATATAGTGTAGCTCGATTTCATATTGAAGCTCGTTCAAAACTAGTATACATTTCAGGTGTAGCTGTTAAGTAATTTCCTTTGTAAGGTGATAAGTAAAAAAAAACATGAAGGATTGTAGATAACCTCATGGTTAAATGGGTTGGTTATTAAACCATATTTAAAAGTGACAACCTTGTTCACAGATTCATTAGGTCAGCTAAGTCTGACTGGATTTCCAAGAAAATAGATATAATAGCAGAAAACTTTGCTAACAGTAGAGAGTCTCACTTTCTGGTATTACATGGTGGATTTCAATTTAATGAGAATTTTTCCACCCCATGCAATGGTGGGGAACAAATGGAATCTAACTATTATCTCCGATGAAATTGCGAACATCGTGTTGAAAGGCCAAGCTTAAATTTACATCTCAAGTCGCTAAAATGGCTTATTCTTTTA
The DNA here is from genome assembly GCA_010110895.2 of Picea sitchensis. Classification (NCBI taxonomy): domain Eukaryota; kingdom Viridiplantae; phylum Streptophyta; class Pinopsida; order Pinales; family Pinaceae; genus Picea; species Picea sitchensis. Next base: position 53,845 of record SNQJ01S0017234.1, read on the forward strand.
TTCACTTGAGGTTGGCAAGCAAGTGCTTGTATGAAAATGCTACAATCATTGGGTAAATGAGTGGAATCTTATAAACTTCGCTTTCCATTCACAAAAAGAAACCTTCTGAAATCCTTTTTTATGATGAGAGATGGATCGTTGTAAGGGCTAAGTTATTTATTTATTTATTTAAATTAATCTTTAAATATGTATATAGAATTGAGATAACACATTGACTTAATTTACGTATAGCATATATCTCATAGAAGTCAATTTCCTTTTGGACTCCATGATTGAAAAATGGATTAAGAATTGATCCTATGTTTATATGGATTATTATTATATGTTACATGGATTATTATAAGCTATTGATGCAAAATGTATTGCACAAATTGCCTCGGACATAAAACACATGGAAAAGTCTTTTTTTCCAATGTTTACATGGATTATTATAAGTTATTGAAGCAAAATGTCCGCAAATTTGATGTGACCCCTGCCCCATCATATCACATCTCTCACATGTTGGTCCCCACGCCTTTCCAGTCACCATTCTGCCGCCATGGTTTTCCACTTGGCTGCCCATTCCTTTTCATTTCCACACTGTTCCACACCATCCACCTCGCCTGCTCCTCCTCGTTAGCGTCCACGTCCTCCAGCTAAGTTCTCCATAGAGGTCCAACGAAATAAAAATCACCATAGTCAACATTCAAATACCAATCATAGTGACAAGTGTCGTGTTTGACTTATGATCCCTCAGATCCCAATGAAGCAGTTAATGAAAGCAAGGAAGGTGGTTGAGACTTCGTCTCCTTCCATAAATAGAAGGCCAAAAAGGGAGAAAGTGTGAAAGAAAATTGTCAGTCGAGCCTGACAGAGATTGTTTCTGACAAAAGACTACATGGGAAATCTGACCAATGTCTACATGCATAGCCTGACAGAGAAGCTCATCAACACAAAGCCTTGAATGTGTTGAAACAAATTTTAAGGTTTTTATTTTTAAAACTAAAACCTTCCTTTTTCGGGTTTCGGATTTTCATAAAGCATAACCCTCGCTATCATTTCCAAAATCTCGGTATCGAAATCCCGAGAAGCTTTATTCTTTAAATAATCAACGGGAAAAAAACAAAAGTGTTTTAAAAGTCTTGACGTGCATTCTGTAAAGTGATTTTTAATCACAATAAACTTAAAACCTAAAGGAGTTAAGACTAACTTTTAAAACAAATTTCAGGATTCAAGGTTTACTGAGAACATATGTTTTAATACATATCTAATCGCAGAATCTCGATCCCTGATTTCCCAAAAAATGGAAGTGAGTAATTATTAAAGATTAAGTTAATCTTATCGCAATTTCAGGATTCGGGGTTCAACGATAACATACCTCTTGTCAACATGATCCCCAAAATCCCGAAACTTGAAGTCTCGACTCATAATCTGTGTTTAGATTGAATTAACTTTGTTTTGGAAGCATGATTAATAACAATCAAACTCCTTAGGTTTGTTCGTGTTTCGGTTTCCGTTGAATGAAATCTTCCAAATTTTGAATTTAAAAGCGCCAAAATACGACCATATTAATAAACAGATGACTGATAAATGCTGTGACACTAATGCGTATCTCAGAAATATTTTTTGCATTAAATGTAATTAATTACAGGTCATCTGTGTCAGTGTTTTCATCATAAAATGAGTTTAAGGCGAATTAAAAGTCTGTGTTCCAAAACCTATGCTTGTTCTGTCTTTCAAAGGTAATTCACATTCAACCAAGCTCATACGCTTATTTTTTGTGACAGGTTTTCCATCTAACACAAAGATATGGCACCAAAGAAAGCACCGAAGAAGAGTGAAGATACAGAGGAGATGTGTAACCTAGAAGGAGATATCATATCCGAGACTACGCCACATGCCATCAACTCAATTAAATCCTGGAGAGAAATCTATGAACTCCTGGATTATGAAATAAAAAATTCTCCTGCTGATTGCGAGAATCACCTTTGGGATATAGCAGAATCGAAGCTTCATAAGATCGCAGCATGCCCTCAGCTCATGGCATATAGCGACATGATCAATTGGGCCTTGGAGAAGGTTGATATCTCGACAAGAATCATTTTAAACGATCAAGTGGTCATTGTCAGCTCATTCAGGCCAGAGAATATACAAGTAATGTACAAAGTCTCACCAAATGCTAAGTACATTTATAATGCCGAATTTACAGCTGAGTTTCAAAGGAAAGAATGTACTGAGGTAGACCAAACATATCCTGATTTTATTAAAGGATGGTGGAGATGTCCATCAAAATTTAGGGCCGATACCCATGGAATTTATGCCATAGCATCTTTGAATGAGTACATGGTCTATGTAGCTATTATGTTGTGTAGACTCTTCGGGAAAAATAAGTCCTGTCCAATCTTCCCTGTATATATCGGGAAATTTTCACTGCAAAACCTAGGCCATTCTAAAGTGGAAGCCGAAGCACTAAAAGAGGTTAAACTGGTAAATATCGAACATAGAAAACATGACCCTTATCAACTAGTGAACAGACATTTCATGCACTGCAATATGAAAGCTTATGAACATAAAAAGTCTTTTTGTGATGATATATTCAAAGAGGTTAAATCCTATGAGGAGGTATTGAATAGGATACGAGCCTTATCACCAGATGTACAGACTGGTTTCATGTTCTTCCAAATTCCCAGGTGAAGTTGTTTGATAAAGATTTTACAGGGTGAATCCACGACCCCCCCTCCACAGCAGGAAGGGCCTCCCCTAGGTTTTGAAACAGAGTTACATGATACAATAGCTACAAAGGGAAATATGAAGGAGATTGAAATGCCTTTACAAGAAACATAAGTTCCTCAGACAGAGAAATCAAAGTTAAGGAAAGATAAGGAGTTGGAAACATCCCGAGAAATCCTTGAGGATTTTCCCCAAAAAGTAGGAGGAACAACATCAATGGAGCTTGGAAGCCCTATTAATTATTTAACCCCTTTGCATTCTACTTGTGGTAAACCCCAAATGAATTTCCTATACGTTAATGATCTCTAACCTATTTCTAGGGATGAGATTCCTTCCTCTAATTACTTTTTCAGTAAAAAGAGGAAGGCTATCCTAAAACAGGAAATGCATCCAAGAGGAGACATGATGATAAAAAAGCACAAGATCATTATAGATGGACAAAAGCTTGAAGAGGGGGAATTCGCTACAGAAATAGCAGGCACAATGGGAGCCTTAGCATCAAAAAATTTATACTCTGTAGGTAATTTGAGAACTATGTTGCAGCAGAAAGATTAGATGATAGCTCAGCTACAAAGTCAATTAAAGGAGACTGAAAGAATTATCAGTCAGAAGATAAACACGGGTCTAGAATGAGCCAGATTCAATGAAATTCAAGATATTCAAAAACTGAAAGCAAGCTTAGATGAAGAAAACCTGAAGATACAGGTCAGTCAAGCACAAGTCCTACAACAAGAATAAATGAATGGACAATTACAAAATAAGATTGATTCCACTCAAAATCAAGTGTTAGAGCTTGAAATCTTCCAAGCCTAGATGTTGGAAATACATACAAGGATAGAAAAAGAGCAACATGGAGTGTTCTTTAAGATGGAATTTATTTAGAAATACTTTTAGGAAGCAAGTAAATCCTTGGAGAGTATTCTCCTGAAAGAGAGATAAGTGAAAGTAGCCATAACAACTTTTCAAAAGCAGTGGCTCTTTAAACAAAAGAGGAGGTCAGAGAGACTCAAAAGCTATATGTTTCATAGAAGATTAAAGGTGATATAATACTCAAGGTGTAGGAGGAAAACTTCACAGAAAACAAGAGAATAACCAGAGAGGTTAATGACGACTGTCAAGGAATTTTTGACCTTTTAGAGAAAGCTTCAGTGAACATTGGAAGAAACAACTATCCAGGGTTGTTAGGAAAAATTAACATTGGTAAGCATCAATTAAGATTCAAGGAAGATCTGGAAGAAATTCAGCTAGAGATCCCACAAATAAAGGTAATCAATGTCACTCATATTGACAAATGGATAATGATGTCGAACTTAAAGTTAGAAGCTATTAAGTTCACGAGAAAGATAATTGAAGACCATCTACCTGAACTACAGAGAAATTTCTTCCTATTTGAGGTGAAAGATATTCCAGAAGCTCCCAGAGTTTTGGTGCAGTTTCTGGGAAAATGGAGTCGTTGTCTTAAAACAGAAGAAGGAAGTTCATCAACGAAGACATAAAGTATTATTTTGAAAGTTTCATTATCGAAATTAATCGAAGAAGATAAATATAGAAATATAAACGGTTCAATATTTCACATTCATGTAACCATTAGTCTTCAGAAGTTAGTTAATCACCAATAGAAAATAAAAGTTTGGTGATCATGTATAAATATAATTTCACAAGACTGAGAATAGGATTTTTAGTTTTTTTGGGGAGCCAATTATATTAGAAGTTTTCCGATTTACAGTGATATAGATAATGCATAAGAGATTCTGAATTCTGTCAACTTGAAGCTATGTGTTCCTTTACTCTGTTTTCAATATTTTTCAAAATCTTTCTTTTCATGTCTTTCTAATGAATGATAAGTTATAGTTTAACTCAAACTTCTATTGTAGTTTGAATTTATTTGATTATCTAATCATTTACATATTTTCCTCTGTGATTGCTATCAGCAGTTTCAAGACTTGTAGGTCATTTGGATGGTTATATTTTATATTTCATTAGAAATCTCATTTTTCTCTCCTTCTTCTGTTATGATATGAGATTCTTTCATGATTAAAGCCTCATATTTTTTTGCAGCGTTACTTTGTTATTATTTTACTATTCTCAAATTACTTCAAGTACAGGAAACGACCTCTACTGTTATTCTGTTATTATTTTGAGTTCCAAAATTCCTTTTCTATTTCATCCCTCAAAACTGAAGCAACAAATCTTTAAGCATTTTTTAATTCAATAAAATTTTACTCCCCATGACTGTCCCAAATAATAGACAACCTAACATAGAACCTGGCCTTCAAGATCAAACTAGAATTGCTTTGAACTTATTCAATACTATCCTGCAAACAACAACTACCTAGGTTGAATTGGAATGCTCATGGGCAATTATCGAGAGAGATATCAGCATCCAAGAATAATGGGAATCTAGATAGAGACAGTTGAGAAACCAACTCTGATTTACCCTTCACAATTGATTCTTACCCCTTAATTATCTTTATCTTTTCGGATTCCTTGATGGTATACTTTAGATCCTTAAAGTATAAAATCAGGAACAACATCTTTTCGGCACCGCTGTCGGGGACCAAAGATACAAAACTTTTCCCTGGAAAGAATGACATTGACACTTTCTTTCTTTGATAGTGAAAAAAGATAGAAAAACCTTCTAAGGCTACCTTCATTTTTCACTTGGCGACTCCACGATAAGTAAACTGGATTTTAGCTGAAAGAACACTAGAAATTACCCGGACGACAAGCAGACCTCGCCAGTCTCTGATTAAAAATATATTTAAAAATGACGAAGATCCCTTAGACAAATCATTTCACCCATACATACTATTTGTCAGCCTGATTTTACACAGTTGAAAGTTAAGGAAACACTTGAGAGATCCGTCTCGCTTCCCCTTTCAAACGATACGTTCTCTTTTCCAGAAGTATATACCGCAGACTTCCGTGAGCCTTCTCCTCACACACTCCAAGCTTCAGCCTCAACTCCATCAATTGTTGCACACGGAGGCGCAGGAGCTGGGGGCGGTGCCCCAGGAGGACCAGCAGATGGCCAAGTACTGCTTCCAAGAATATTTGATAAAGTAGCTACAAGATATGCCCCCCTTGTCCTCCCAGTTCCCCTACACGATCTTCCTGAAAATTATATGAAAACCCTTCCCAAATTTACAGGGGAAGGAGATTTAACCTCTCAAGAACACATAAATTTCTTTGGCCAATTTGCCAACATCCTTGGAATTGAGCACAAAGATGTCTATTCTAGACTCATCGTTCAGACTTTCGAAGGATAGGTGAGGACCTGGTTTCAAGCCTTAGCAACAGGATCTCTAAGATCTTATGAATAACTTGAAAATGATTTTATCAGACAATGGGGGGAAAGGAGAGACCACATTTATTATCTTACTGAATTTGGAGCCCTTAGAAAGAAAAACTTAGAATCAGTTCTAGAGTTCATGCAAAGGTTTAATAAGTTGTATAATAAAATCCCGGTTGAGGTCAAACCTTCTCAATCCGTAGCAAAGGTGACTTTCGTTCGAGCCTTTGATCCTGATTTTTCACTATTATTAAGAGAAAGGAGATCAATAGATCTCATGAAAATGCAAGATGATGCCCTAGAAATCGAATCGAACATTATGGCGTCAGGGAAATTAAAAGCAAAAATAGAAACTGGGAACAAAGAAAGTAGGAAATTCAAAGAACAAGGTGGATCCTCGGGAAAGAAAATCGATGAGATGGCTAAGGTAATTAGAGAACTGTCAAATGAGATCTAAAAAATGGAACTAGATAAATAAAAAAAGGATGATTTTCCTAGGAAGGATTTTAGATGGAATCCTGATCCTCAGGCCCCACATAAAACAATTAAGAATGAGGATCAAAAAATCCCAACCCCCTTAAAAAGTGAAAACTTCATTGGAGAGGAAGACCTAGAAGATTTTGAAGAGTTAGATGAGGATATAAATAATCTTGGCGATGCTAGTAAATCACCCTACTTATCAAGACAAGATTACAAAAAATCCTTAAATAAAGAAATTAGATCGAAAGACGATGTTAGCAACGATACTTCTGAAGATTTGACCTATCAGGTTATTGCAGATGATATTATAGCCAAACTACATGAGAAATAAAATTTAAGACCTAGGAACAAGAGTCTTCCAACCGCCCCAACAAAAAAGATCTTTCCTAGGGGAAAAACTGATGAAGCGGCTCCAAAGGTTACTGAGAAATAGACTACAAAAACCCACACCGCTAACATGAAACCTGTCAAATCAAAGTCAGTAGGAGCACCCGCCATGAAAACATAGGTCCCTGTGAGTGAAACCAAATCCGCACCACAAAGAAAAGATGAAAATAAAGGGATGGAGACCACAAACATAGAAAACGACAAGGCCCTGGGAAAATTTAGTCTGGAAAATGAAATAAACAAAATCAAAATCCCTATCCCACTTGTTGAACTGGCTAAAAATCCCATACACAGAAAACAAATTGCCAAGATGATTAGCTTTTTAGAGGACAAAATCTAAGCCGATGTCATCAACTTAGAAGATGACAAGCCAAACATAGTTTTTGGTCCGCATTTCGAAGGTGTGAGAGACACTATTTCCCCCTTCTATATCACGATAACCTTGTTCAACCACCTAATCCATAACTGCATGGTAGATTCTGGAGCATCCCACAATGTGATGCCTAAAGACATTATGGATAAATTAGGTCTCGAAATCACTAGGCCTTATGGAGATTTATATTCATTTGATTCAAGAAAAGTCAAATGCATAGGCATGATTAAAGACTTGGTGGTAAATCTGGCACAAATACCTGCAAAAAACATTCTTATGGACATAGTGGTCTCCGATATCCCTCCAAAATATGGTATGCTATTATCCAAGTCATGGGGTGCCAAGCTTGGAGGATCTCTTCAGCTTGACATGACATATGCTATGATTCCAGTTTTTGGAGAACAGTACACGTGTCTTTACAGAGAAACTAGGTTAGCATTCATGGTAGGTGATCCACATAACCCAAATAACCACCCTGTATTTATTGTTGATCAAGATTTAGGTAATTTTATTTTATCCATTGATGATGATATTGAGGTAGGTATAGTTGAAATTTGTACAGAAGAAAAAACAGAAAAAGAAAAAATTAAAGAAAATGTATATAGCTCTGGTGTGTGGAAGATGTTTTTTGATGGTGCTTCATCCTACCTTGGAGTTGGAGCTGGGACACTCCTTGTGGCTCCCGATAATCAATTCGTAATCCCCTTTTCCTACAGACTACAGTGGAATGAGAACCAAAATAATAATGTATGCGAGTATGAAGCCTTAGTGTTAGGGTTAGAGGTCGCTAGGAGAATGAATATAAAAAACCTCGAAGTCTTTGGTGACGTCGAGCTAATCATAAAACAGGTAAACTGACAGTACCAGGCCAAACATCCTAGGTTGAGGTCCTATAGGAATTGCATCTGGGATATGATCGACAATTTCTTCTCCTCTGTCAAGGTTCATTTCATTCCAAGAATTGAAAACCAACAGGCTGATGCGTTAGCCAAAGCAGCGTCAACATTCACACCTCCCACCGTGTTTAAACTAAAGTATCACATACAAATGAGGCACCAAACTTCTATGCCGAATAACATACAACATTGGTAAGTCTTTGAGGAAAATGAACAACTTCACAAATTTTTAGAATCAATAGACGAGTTTGCCGAAACGTACGTTGACCAAGAAAACCAAAATTATCCTATTTGGATCATGCAGGAAGGGGAGGATCCTCAAGAGTTCCATGATAAAATCACGAATCACCGAATGCTCATTCTTAAAAACAATTAGATCCCCAAGGGCCTGATTCCCTTGGAAAGATTATTCAATCAAGATGATATCCCTTCAAGATCCACTCTACAGTCTCAACCTGAAGAGGTTAAGGACTGTGACTTAGGTACTAAAGAAAATCCTCGGTTGGTGAAACTATCCAAATATATGTTCCCAGAAACCAAAAGTATATACGCAGAGTTGCTTAGAAAGTAAAAGGACATTTTCTCTTGGTCATATGGAGAGCTGAGAACCTATGACACCACTGTGATTGAACATAAGATACCCCTGAAGCCTGGTGTAAAACCCTTTAGACAAAAAATCAGACAAATCAATCCTGTTTTATTGCCCATGGTCGAAAAGGAAGTCAAAAATCTTCTGCATGCAAAAATAATCATACCACTGAGATACTCCGATTGGGTAGCAAACTTGGTCCCGGTTAGAAAGAAAAACGGGGAAATTAGACAGTGTGTTGATTTAAAAAATCTAAATAAGTCCTCCCTCAAAGACAATTACCCCCTACCCAAAATGGATCACATTTTAGAAAAAGTAGTTGGGGTAAATAGGATGTCGATGATCGACGGTTTTTTCGGGTACAATCAAATTTCCGTCAATGAACACGATAAAGAAAAAATAGCCTTCACCACCCCTTGGGGTACATTTATGTATGACAATATGCCTTTTGGTTTAATGAATGCAGGTGCTACTTTCCAACATGCTATGGATATCGCCTTCATTGGCGAAAGGGAAAAATTTGTGGTTATCTATCTTGATGATCTAACAATTTTTTCTAAATCTAATGAAGATCATCCGATACATCTCAAGCAAACGTTTGAGAAATGTCGCTGGTTTGGTTTGTCTTTAAACCCCAAAAAGTCTCACTTTGCTATGCAAGAAGGTAAACTTTTGGGCCATATTGTGTCTCGAGATGGAATTAAAATTGATCCTAAAAGAGTTGAAGCTATAGACAAAATAAATATCCCTAGGAATGTAAAAGAGATTCAGTCATTCTTAGGAAAAATATTTTTTTTGAGGAGATTTATCCCAAACTTTGTTGAAATCGTGAAGTTGATCACAAATATGCTAAAGAAAAACATTGAAGTGAAATGGACATCAGAATCCAAAGCATTGTTTGCACGCATCAAGAAGGTTATAAGCGAGGCACCCGTACTGGCAAGCCCTGATTATCTAAAGGATTTTCTTATTTTCTCATTCGCCTCCGAACACACACTTGCTGCGGTACTCCTTCAGAAAAATGAAGAAGGTTTCGAGCAATCGATAGCCTTTTTTAGCAAAATTCTTAGAGACGTTGAACTTAGATATAATATAATGGAAAAACAAGCATATGCTATGGTGAAGGCGTTAAAGGATTTCAAACCCTATGTGTTGCATTCCAAGGTAATTGCATATGTACCCGCCAGCTTCGCAAAAGACATTTTGGTTCAATCCGACAGTGATGGCAAAAGAGGACGGTGGCTTCCAAAATTCAAGAATTTGACCTGGAGATAAAACCAATGAGACTAGTAAAGGGACAAGGTTTGGCTAAACTCTTAACTGAATCAAATTTCAGAGCTCTCGGAATAAATGGCTTACAGGGAGGTGAAGAGTGTGTGGACATGAACGAGCTCGATGAACAAATAACTGAAATCAAAATCAAAGAGAAGTTTACTTCATCATATTGGTACAAAGACATAGTGTCCTACTTGTTGACCTTGAAGTGCCCAAGTGACTTACCCCCATCTAAAGCCAAAACGTTGAAGCTACATGCGGTCAACTACTGTATATCTGAAAGACAGAACCAAAGTCTCAAGTACTGTATTGGAAAGACCCACTTGGCTTCCTATTGGTTTGTTTGGTTGAATCAGAAACAGAGAAGGTCATAAGCCAATTTCACGAAGGAGTGTGAGGAGGACATCACGCCTAGAGGGCAACAACTTATAAGATCCTGAGGGCAGGATAATACTGGCCCAAAATTTTCTCCGACGCCAATGCCAAGGTCTGAGCCTACTACCCTTTCCAATTGTTCATAGGCAAGCATAAACTTCCAGCGATGCCATTGGTTCTGGTCAAAACAGAAGCCCCTTTTCAACAATGGGGATTAGATTTCATAGGCGAAATTAATCCTCATTCTAGCGCTCAACATAGATGTATCCTGACTGCTACAGATTACTTCACCAAACGGGTGGAGGCTATTCCAACTAGAAGGGCTACGGATTCGATGGTAATAGATTTCTTAGAAGAGAACATTTTGTCTAGATTTGGCTTCCCCTGAAAGATAGTCACAGATAACGCCCGGGCCTTTAAATCTATGGCTATGGTCAATTTTTGCCAAAAGTACAATATTGTGCTTGGTCATTCCACAACATATTACCCCTAGGGAAATGGTCTAGCCAAGTCTACAAACAAGAGCCTAATCAATATAATTAAGAAAGTGTTGAGAAAAAACAAGAAATCTTGGCATGTGCATTTGAAATATGCTTTGTGGGCAAATCAAATAGGCACAAAAAAGTTTATCGGCACTTCTCCTTTCCAAATGGTGTATGGGACCGACGTAGTATTACCTATAAATCTAGTGCTTCCCGTAATGAAACTTTGGCAAGATGAGAAAGAAGAACCAAATCATCTCATAAGAAGAAGAAACCAGCTGATTGAAGTCCAACAGCACAAGGCCGAAGTGGACGAAAGGTTGCAGAAATACCAGGATAACATGAAAGCGCTATTTGATCATAAGGCCAAAGACATAGATTTTCTCCCCCGGAGATTTGGTTTTAAAATGGGATGCTAGGAAGGAAGACTCGACAAAACATGGTAAATTCGATCGCATCTGGCACGGACCATTCAAGGTTACGGCTCCTGAAGGAAAAAAAAAATGATGTTAAAGAATTTGGACGGTAAAATCCTCAATGCCCCTATCAATGGGCATTATTTAAAACACTATATGGAATAATTGGTTTCCAAAATTCCCACTGTATATACCGGTTTGTGTTTTCTTTTTTATTTCATAATTTTCTTTGGTAAGTCTACTTTCGTTAAAAAAATAAAATAGGTCAATGTTTTTCTAGAAGTAGGGATACGAAATTTTCAATGCATTCAATTATTTTAAAATCCCTGATACTCTTCGTATTTTTCCCTTACAGGATCCTAGCTTGCAACCCAAACAAGCGAAAGGAGAAAACATATGGCCATATATCGGAAGATAAATTCTCCAAAAACAAGTGATAGAAAAGATTTTTCATTATTTAAAAAGAGAACGAAAATGGTAAGGCAAGGTGCGAATTCCAGAGAAGTCTATTTTTCAAATGATGGTCTCATAACTGTGACATGTCACTAAAATAACGATTTTTTACTCTGGGCCTGAAGAGTTTCACCTAGATAAAGATAAGAGGTAATTAAAATAAACAAAGAGAGAAAAGTGTCTCTAAGAAAGGGTTCCAAGAGTTGGATTTAATCCATGACCCCTGTTTTTCGATTTCCAGGTCTTTCTCTATCACCCCTTTCTACCCTTGATTTTACCTTTAAAAAAAACAAACAAGACAAGCATCTTTTTGGGTTTCCCACAGAGGGAGAAGAGATTACGTCTTAGCTTTGGAAGCTGGAAAATAGATCTTAAAAGGTAAGTCATTCCTCACAACTCCTCACTCTCTGACTAAACAAAGTTATGCGTAGGTTGATCTTGACTCTCCTAGGTTTCTTAATAGTTTCTAAGGATTGAGGCTTGCTCAAAGGAAGGCCCCTATAAGTAATCTTCCCCATTTTCCCTGTGGGCTAAGGTGCTTTGAAAGTTAAGAGAAGGTTGGTCCAGGGTAATCAAAGCAGGTTGACAGACCTCCACTGCAAATTTTACATAGATACCATCCCTGGTATACTTAGTACAACTGATTGCCCCCACTTTGTGTTCAAAAAGTAAATATAAGACATATGGTGAAAGGAAATACATATTTGATTTCCCCCATCTATTCCAAAAAGACGATGAAAGGAAATTCATAAATGATTTCCCTTGTCTCGACATTTAAATGCATAATTATGATTCGAAGTGGTGAAAGGAAATTCAGTAAAAAGGGACAGATAACTTCATTGGGGCACTGAACAAGCTCGCTGGAAGTGAAGCAATATATGAGGTATCTGTAAGTTTGTCATACATAAATTTCACTCTACTCCGGTTACCATCTTTTTCGAAACCGGATCTGCATCCCAAGTCCAGACAGGGCTCCCCAATTAAAAGCATGAAATTTACTTTGTTTGATATAAGCCAAAAGCCACAAGATCTGTTGGATTTCCTAGGATTGTTTTGATCATCTTAAAGTAGACTTAAATTCAGTAGTGAGAAGGAGAAGATCAGAAATGGGGTTGCAGCTGAGTTTAGAATGCATGGGAGTTTTGAAAAGCTTTTCAGAAGTAAAGATGAAATCTCTTTTTCCCTCTGTATCCCCTTCCTAAGAAAGTTCCGTAGAAAGAATCCTTTGACTCCATTAACCCAATAAAGGCACTAAGTCTACTCGTTCTCCTCGTCCCACAAGGAGACGAGGTCCCCAATTGGAGCCTATGCTGAAACAAATTTTAAGGTTTTTATTTTTAAGACTAAAACCTTCCTTTTTCAGGTTTCGACTTTTCATAAAGAATAACCCTTGCTATCATTTCCAAAAACTTGGTACCGAAATCCCGACAAGCTTTATTCTTTAAATAATCAACAAAAAAAAAAAAAGTGTTTTAAAAGTACGAACGTCCATTCTGTAAAGTGATTTTTAATCACGATAAACTTAAAACCTAAAGGAGTTAAGACTAACTTTAAAAAAAAAAATCGGGATTCAGTGTTTACTGAGAACATATGTTTTAATACATATCTAATCACGGAATCCTGATCCCTGATTTCTCGAAAAATGGAAGTTAGTAATTATTAAAGATTAAGTTAATCTTATCGCAATTTCGGGATTTGGGGTTCAACGATAACATACCTCTTGTCAACATGATCCCTGAAATCCTGAAATGTGAAGTATCGACTCATAATCTGTGTTTAGACTAAATTAAATATGTTTTGGAAGCATGATTAATGACAATCAAACTTCTTAGGTTTGTTTGTGATTCGGTTTCCGTTGAATGAAATATTCCGAATTTTGAATTCAAAAGAACCAAAATACGACCATATTAATAAACAGATGAAAAATAAATGTTGCGACACTAATGCGTATCTCAGAAATATTTTTTGCATTAAATGTAATTAATTACAGGTCAGTTGCGTCAGTGTTTTCATCATAAAATGAGTTTATGGTGAATTAAAAGTCTGTGTTCCAAAACCTATGCTTGTTCTATCTTTCAAAGGTAATTCGCATTCAGCCAAGATCATACGCTTATTTTCTGTGACAGATTTTCCATCTAACACAGAGCTATGGCTCCAAAGAAAGCACCGAAGAAGAGTGAATATACAAAGGAGATGCGTAACCCAGAAAGAGATATCATATCCGACACTACGCCACATGCCATTGAATCAATTAAATCATGGAGAGAAATCTATGAACTCCTGGATTACGAAATCAAAAATTCTCCTGCTGATTCCGAGAATCACCTTCGGGATATAGCAGAATCGGAGCTTCATAAGATCACAGGACACCCTTGACTCATGGCATACAACAACATGATCAATTGGGCCTTGGAGAAGGTTGATATCTCGACAAGAATAATTTTAAATGATCAAGCGGTCATTGTCGGCTCATTTAGGCCAGAGCATATACAAGTAATGTACAAACTCTCACCAAATCCTAAGTACATTTATAATTCTGAATTTACAACTGAGTTTCAAAGGAAAGAATGTACTGAGTCAGACCAAACATATCCTGATTTTATTAAAGGATGGTCGAGATGTCCATCGAAATTTAGGGAAGATACCCATGGAATTTATGCCACAACATCTTTGAATGATTACATGGTCTATGTAGCCATTATGCTGTGTAGACTCTTCGGGAAAAAGAAGTCCTGGCCAATATTCCCTGTACATATTAGGAAATTTTCATTGCAAAACCTAGGCCATTCTAAATTGGAAGATGAAGCACTAGAAGAAGTTAAACTGGTAAATATCGAACATAAAAAACATGACCCTTATCAACTAGTGAACAAACATTTGATGCATTGTAATATGAAAGCTTATGAACATGAAAAGTATGTTTATGATGATATATTCAAAGAGGTTAAAGCCTATGAGGAGGTATTGAACAAGGTATGGGCGTTATCACCCAACTTACAGACTGGTTTCATGTCCTTCCAAAGTCACAGGTGAGGTTGTTTGCCAAAGATTTTGCAAGGTGAATCCACGACCCCTCCAGAGTAGGAAGGGCCTCCAACAGGTTTTGAAACAGAGTTACAGGATACAACAACTGCAAAGGGAAATATGAAGGAGATTGAAATTCCTTCACAAGAAATAGAAGTTCCTCAAACAGAGAAATCAGAGTCAAGGAAAGATAAGGAGTTGGAAACATCCCCAGAAATCCCTGCGGATTTTCCCAAAAAAGTAGGAGGAACAACATCAACGGAGCTTGGAAGTATTATTACTTCTTTGACCCCTTTGTAGTCTACTTGTGGCAACCCCCAAATGAATTTCCTATACATTAATGATCTCGAACCTATTTCTAGGGATGAGATTCCTTCCTTTGATTACTTTTTCAGTGAAAAGAGGAAGGCTATCCTAAAACAGGAAATGAATCCAAGAGGAGACATGATGATAAAAAATCACAATATCATTGTAGATGGACAAACACTTGAAGAGGGGGAATTCTCTACAGAAAGAGCAGGCACAATGGGAGCCTTAGCATCGACAAATTTATACTCTGTCGGTAATTTGAGAACTATGTTGTTGTAGAAAGATCAGATGATAACTCAGCTACAAAGTCAATTAAAAGAGACTAAAATAAGTATGAGTCGGGAGATAAACAAGGGTCTAGAACAAGCCAGATTCAATGATATTCAAGATATTCAAAAACTAAAAGCAAGCATAGATGAAGAAAACCTGAAGATACAGGTCAATCGAGCACAGGTCCTATAGCAAGAAGAAATGAATAGACAATTACAAAATAAGATTAATTCCATTCAAAATCAAGTGGTTGAGCTTGAAATCTTCCAATCCCAGGCATTGGAAATACGTACAAAGATAGAAAAAGAGCAACATGAAGTGTTCTTTAAGCTGGAATTTATTCAGAATTACTTTCAGGAAGCAAGTAAATCCTTGGAGAGTATTCTCCTGAAAGAGAGAGAAGTGAAATTAGCCAGAACAACTTTTCAAAAAGCAGTGGCTCTTTCAACAAAAGAGGAGGTCAAAGAGACTCAAAAGATATATGTTTCATAGCATATTAAAGGTGATATAATAATCAAGGTGTGGGAGGAAAACCTCGCAGAAAACAAGAGAATAACCAGAGAGGTTAATGATGACTGTCAAGGAATTTTCAACCTTTTAGAGAAAGCTTGATTGAACATTGGAAGAAACAATTGTCCAGGGTTGTTAGGAGAAATTAACATTGGTAAGCATCAATTAAGATTCAAGGAGGATCTGGAAGAAATTCAGGTAGAGATCCCACAAATAAAGGTAATCAATGTCACTCAAATTGACAAATGGATAATGATGTCGAACTTAACATTACAAACTATTAAGTTCATGAGAAAGATAATCGAAGACCATCTGCCTGAACTACAGAGAAGCTTCTTCCTATTTGAGGCAAAAGATATTCCAGAAGCTCGCAGAGTTTTGGTGCAGTTTCTAGGAAAATGTATTTATTGTCTTAAAAAAGAAGAAGGAAGTTCATCAACAAACACATAAAGTATTATTTTGAAAGTTTCATCATTGAAATTAATCAAAGAAGATAAAGATAGAAATATAAACGGTTTAGTATTTCACATTCATGTAACCGTTAGTCTTCAGAGGTTAGTTAATCACCAACAGAAAAGAAAAGTTTGGTGATCATGTATAAATATAATTTCAGAAGACTGAGAATAGGATTTTTAGTTTTTTGGGGGAGCCAATTATATTAGAAGTTTTCTGATTTACAGTGATACAGATAAGAAGAGATTCTGAATTCTGTCAACTTGAAGATATGTGTCCGTTTACTCTATTTTCAATATTTTTCAACATCTTTCTTTTCATGTCTTTCTAATGAATGATTAGCTATAGTTTAACTCAAACTTCTATTGTAGTTTGAATTTATTTGATTATCTAATCATTTATATTTTTTCCTCTGTGATTGCTATCAACAGTTTCAAGACTTGTAGGTCATTTGGATGGTTATATTTTATATTTCATTAGAAATCTTGTTTTTCTCTCCTTCTTCTATTATGATATGAGATTCTTTCATGATTAAAGCCTCATATTTTTCGGCATCGTTACTTTTGTTATTATTTTACTATTCTCAAATTACTTCAAGTACAGGAAACGACCTCTACTCTTATTGTGTTATTATTTTGAGTTCCAAAATTCCTTTTCTATTTCATCCCTCAAAACTGAAGCAACAAATCTTTAAACATTTTATAATTCAATAAAATTTTACTCCCCATGACTGTCCCAAATAATAGACAACCTAACATAGAACCTGGCCTTCAAGATCAAACTAGCATTTCTTTGAACTTATTTAATACTATCCTGCAAAAAACAAATACCCAGGTTGAATTAGAACGCTCATGGGAAGTTATCGAGAGAGATATCAACATCTAAGAACAATGGGAATCTAGACAGAGACAGTTGAGAAACCAACTCTGATTTACACTTCACAATTGATTCTTACCCCTTAATTCTCTTTATCTTTTTGGATGCCTTGATGGTATACTTTAGAGCCTTAAAGTATAAACTAAGGAATAAGAGAAGGCATGACATGATCACGTCTCAAGCATTTGGAGCTAGTTCTGAGTATATGTAGGCATTTTTTCCATTTTGTTTAGGGTCGATGGTAGAGCTAAGCTACCAATTGTAAACTTTTAATGAAACTTCTTATTCTCTGGTCATGTGTGTAATTTGAGTTTTCTTGTTTAATGACAGTTAGTTTATTGTTCCATCTCTTTCACCTCTAAGACTAAAAGACTTGGGCATGGATGATCTAGTTGAGTTGTTGTAACTGTATTGTGATGTATGTTTGACTGTAGTATTGTTATAGAGTTTCCAACTTCCTGAAGTTTTGGATCCAAGAGGATCTTGTATTTGAAGCTTTTCCTCCTTAGGCTGCTGGAAGACTGGATGTCCATAGTAGAACTTTACATTTTCTCCTCAAGTTCTTCCTCTTGCTCATCCTTACTTCAACTTACTGTCTGAAGTTAGATCAAGACGTCATCTTCCTATGCATATTAGCCAAGTTTTATGAGTTAAAGAGATATCATCATGAGTTTGCATCCATTAGAACCCCCTTTAAATTTATTCATTGTGACATAAAAACTAATGGGTACTAGGCTTACCTCTACTGCTATCTAGAGGTGACTTCTAGTTATAAAATTTATGGCGTCGCTGCCAGGGATGAATTTAATATTTCCCCTAGGATTGAACGACAAAGATTATTGGTTCTGAAGGTGCATCAGAACTTAGTACATCAAAGGTTGCAACTGTGCACCCGGTGACTCCACTCAGGCAAATCCACTATCTCAACTCCATTGTTTCAGTGTGAGTGCTTCTGGCTACACCTGGTAACCCTTGGGAGAACATAACAATCAGATCTAGTCTTTGATGGTGAACAAAGGCTAGGCACACTCTTACTGTACATCATTCACCTGGTGACTCCATGGTTGAATGATCGATTGGAAACTCCACTGGTTCGAAATGGACAAAATTATGGCTTGAAGGTTTGCTCATTTTAGTTTTTCTGTTGTTCCTAGTTTTCCTAATGTTGTTCCTACTGTCGATGAGTGGGTTAATTTTTTGCCCATATTTAAAGAGCATAAAGAGGACAACCCTGCCCAACATCTCTGTTAGTTTCATGGACTCATGCGCCAGTGGGAAATACATCATGGGGATTTATTATTAAATATATTCATGTTATTACTAGCAGGAGATGCTCGTAAGTGGTATCAGTCCTTACCCCCTGCTAGCATCTCCTCCCTATAATAGTTTCATGCAACTTTCAATAGGCAATGTCAAAGGTCTTATTCCTCTAAGTTTATCTATCATAATTGTTCTGAGGAATATGGAGACAGTGATCAAGATATGGTTGTGCCTAATAAATCCCATGAGGAGGAGGAAGAGGCTTTGGGTAGGATGATAGAGTTGGTAAAATCACTCTCTCCTGAGATAGAAAGGTTCAAATTTGAAGAAAGCACAGAGGATTTCCTAGACCTTGAAGAAGAGGTTCTTGGTGACCCTACTAATGGTGGTGAGGTTGAGGATTTCATAGACATAGAGGCAACATATTCTTCCCCTGATGCAGTTGTTCTCTCATATTTAAGTGAAGAAATAGTTGTGTATTTAGATGAAGAGAAATAGATCCCTACATCACATTTTGACAGCATGGGGAGTAGCTAGCCTATGTATGATAGCTATGAATCAGATTCTGAGCTGGAAATGCAAGATCCTCAATAAAATACAACAGAGTCTTATCCTCTATTCACTAAAGGAAAGTATTGTGAGGAAATCAACCACCCTTGGCCTGCATGAATCACAGAGCAACAAATTGAAGAGAATAACTCTCCAATGGGTCATGTTTATATTGATTATGACTCTGACCCTTGGGAGAGACAAGAAGAAGAAAAGGAGAAGTAGAAGGGGCAGTTTATCTCATGTCCAGAGCCTGTAAGTGAGCAACCATCGTCTAAGGTCAGTCAACCTGCATCAACCTCTCACACACCTGAGCTTGCTAGAAAAAACCAATAATGTGTGAGCAGATGTGTAGCAGAGAAGGTTGCCTGTTATAAATTTTCTGGAGTTTGTCGCCTGTCCTATGAGCCTATGAAGGAATACATGGAGTTGTATTTCCTTCATGTTCTAAAGCCGCCCATCTTTATCCTGACCTCATCATTAGGAGGAAATTTTAAGAATGTAATCGTTCTGTTGTCACAGTTGCATTCTTTGTTATCATTCATTGACAGAGTAAACAAATTCACAGCTAGGAAGTTGCTTGAGTGGATATGGTGGAAGTTTGGTTTCACCTAGCACTGTGTAAAAATTAATTAGTCTAGGATGTACATAAATAAGCTCCTTTGGAGCCCATGTGTTTTTCTTTCATCTTTAGAATAGTGTCCTTGTCGGCCTATATTTCTTGAGTAGGATGTTTTGAGGTTGACTCCATAGCCCAATGCAGAAGGCACTGAAACTGCAAAAGAGTTATTGGCATCTCACAAGGAGCATGCCATGCCCCATGGAGCCTAATGTTAATACATATTGTTGATCGTGGGGTGTTTTCCCTAGTAGGTGGAATTCTCATGAAAAAATGACAAATAGGGGGCTACAAACACACTTTTTACCATTTATCCTAAGTTTTGTGCCTGGGCGCATGCTGCTAAGGGGTGCATATATCTGGGCAACTGAGATCTGCACGCTCAGATCTACGGCGTAGGATCCATATCANGACACTCTGCCTTTAACGATGGAGGGTGTCCAAGCAGGAGGTTTTCTGGCGTGGGCCCCACACTAATGTGCCGCCTCCTCACAATTCTTGGACCCCTCTGCTTATTCCTACTTACCACCCCCCCACCCTTTGAGCAAGATGATTACTACCTTCCTCTCCTACCAACACCTATTTTCCACTCACATCACCCACTCGCGCCTATCACCTGACATTTTCATATATCTCTATTACTGCCTGCCATCTATATCCCACTCCCGCTTCATGTCACATCTTCTTTTCACCTCCTCTCACCTCACAACACTTGTCCACATGTCGCTTCCTCTTGTTTCACTGTTGTCCCCACTGGGCCTTCCACCACAACCTCTTCCCCTTTCTACATGTCACCTTCATACCCTCTTATCTCCCAACACCTATTCACCCCTACCCCGTCATACCACATCTCTCACATGTCGGTCCTCATGCCTTTCCAGTCACCATTTTTCTGCCACAATTTTCCACCTAGCCGCCCATTCCTTATCGTTTCCACGCTGATCCACACCATACACCTCGTCTGCTCCTCCTTGTCAGTGTCCATGTCCTCCTGCTAAGCTCTCCGTGGAGGTCCAATGAAGCACAAATCACTATAGTCAACATTCAAAGACCAATCACAGTGACAGGTGCTGCGTTTGACTTCTACCCGCTCAAATCTCGATGAAGCAATTAATGAAAGAAAGGAAGGTGGTTTAGACATCGTCTCCTTCCATAAATAGAATGCCAGAAAGGGACAAAGTGTGGAATACTATTCTCGGTCCAGCCTAACAGAGATCGCTTCTGACAAAAGACTGCATGGGCAGTCTGACCAACGTCTTCATGCACATCCTGACAGAGAATATCATTAACAAAAAGCCTTGAACGCATGACATGATCACGTCTCTAGCATTTGGAGCCATTTATAAGTATATGTATGCATTTTTTACATTTTTTTTAGGGCCAATGGTAGAGCTAAGCTCCTGATTGTAAAGTTTTAATGAAACTTCTAGTTCACTGGTCATGTGTGTAATTTGAGACTTCTTGTTTAATGACAGTCATTGTAGTGTCCCCAAGGCCGAGCCCCATTGTAAACCATGTTCTTAAAGGAATTGTAATTATGTTTTATAGGCTGGTGAGCCAAGTTTTTATAAGCTGGAGGCTTATGTGTTTGTTAGTCCAGGGAGCCTGAGTGTTGAAGGCCAGGAGCCTGCTATTGTACTTGTACGTATGCAGAATATTTAATAAAATTGTAAACATCGCCAGGTGCAGACCGACCACGATGAATGAGTGAAGGGGGACTAAGCATCCATAGAGTGGGAAAGGAATTAGGGGCTGGAAGGTGGGAAAAGGGGCTAAGTGTTGAGCCTAGAGGCTAAGCCTAGGGGGCTAAGCCTAGGGGGCTTAAGCCTGGGAATAATATTTTAATATTATCCCCAAAAGACATGTGCATTTTATGTTTATCCTAAGTTTCTGGCAAGGGGAGAACATGCAAGGGAGATGCGT
>SNQJ01S0017235.1:0-26997 GCA_010110895.2 Picea sitchensis
GATGGGTCCTCCAGGACCATGCTCAAGTCGCTCCTGCTCTCGGTACTCCATGTCTAGGACCATGTGGGCCTCGAGACATGATCTCCTAGTTATCCCTAGATATCGGGGATAACAGAAACCATACATAAATTTGAGTTTAATTTCACATAGCTAATTTTTTTCTTGAAGCTTGCAGTGAAGACATACAAGATCATCATGGTGCAAGATAATGGGATGAAATTGGTGGTCATCAATCCTATGTTCTAGCCATTGGTGGAATCAATATTGATGATTTTATTATAATTTTACTACTTTGACATGAACCCATCTCTTAATAAATTCTCCAGACTACTACTTATAAATATGCACATCAGAGAAATCTAGTTGCATGGGAATTTGTAAATTAATCAAGAAAATGTATATGCAATAACGAACATTCCCATAGAATGGTATGATGTCACATAAGCCTTACATGCCATCACCATCATTGAAGGAATGGATGAAGAAGACTTTGGAAAAAAAGATGCATATGTTAGGCATGTGGTTGAGAAGGTAGACTGGAAGGATAAGATCAATACCATTAATTTATTTCCTATGCTCCTTGCTACACAATTATTGTCTATATCGTCACTTCAAAAGTGTAGACCCCATGAATGCTAAAAAAAACAATCCAGGTAGTATATTTATATTCCCAAGGAGTACAAATGGACTAATGATCCTACCTAAAAAATAAAATCATTCAAGAATGACTATATGTGCATGATTATAATTAGTCATTCAACTATGTATCCTTATTACTACCATTGGTCATGATGTTNGTAGTATATTTATATTCCCAAGGAGTACAAATGGACTAATGATCCTACCTAAAAAATAAAATCATTCAAGAATGACTATATGTGCATGATTATAATTAGTCATTCAACTATGTATCCTTATTACTACCATTGGTCATGATGTTGTAGGAGGACCCATTGGTCAAGAACTTTCTATATGTACTTGAGGATGGGTATTGGAAGCTACCATTAGGGGAATTTTGAGGTAAAAAATGGTCCTTCTAGGGAAAATCATAAAATAATAGTTAAAATAATAAAATAAGAGTGATGAATTTTCAAAGGGAAAGAAAGAAAAGTACTTTTTTTAATCGTATTTTCAACTTAAATCCTTGTAGGTTTACTCAAATTTAAAGTGTAGGAACTTGAAATTTCAAATTTATCTACTTGTAGGTTTACTCAAATTTCAAGTGTAGGAACTTGTTGGATACATAAATAAATTTTGCATCCATTGAGTATGCATTTTGCATAATTTTGATAGATAAATGATATCCTTATAGGTTTACTCACATTTTAAGTATAGGAACTCATTGGATGTGGAATTAAATTATGCATCCAACGAGTACCCAATCAACATACTTTTGATAGACCCACAATGAGATAAACTAGAAATACATGAACATGTTTTCATGTATTTTTAGTTTATCTCACTGTGGCTCTATCAAAAGTATGGAAAGTGGGTACTTGTTAGATGTGGAATTTATATTTTACATCCAATGATTGCCTACACTTGAAATTTGAGTAAAGATTTTAGGATATAAGTAAAAAAATACAATTAAAAAAGTGGTTTTCTTCCTTCCCCTCCAAACATATTTACCCTTATGTTGAAATCATCATTTTGAATCCTATTGGTTCTTTTAAATTTGATTTCGTTAGTACATTTTTTGTTTTGAGGCCCATTTTTTACCCCCAAATTCCCCTCATCATTTCAAGTCCCTTGCATTGTACTGAAGGATACACAAGCTAAGAGTGACCTTTTCTTCAAGGAGTATTAATAGATGATGATGGAATTGTCTAGAATGTAGAGGATCCTATGTTGTTTATTGACACATACAATGATGAGTATTTGTTTGAGATCAATTAATATTATTGCTACATGCACAAGAGGCTTTTAAGAGGAATTGTGGTCATTTCCAAGGTAGTTGAATAGGTAGATTATGTTTTGACAAAAAAGAAAGTAAGGAAATATCTGAACTGCTAGGATAGAGTGGCACAACAAAAGAAAAAAGGGTGCTAGTAAGAATATTGGATTTCTCAAGTAGGAGGGGTCCGAGGTTCCTTCCCTAGGAACCATCATAACTAAGGAAAGGAAGGTGACCACAATTGAGCCTACTATGGTACCCATGGAGACAAGGGGAAAGAAGGATTGTATACAAATACAACAACTCAAACCAAGATCCTTGAGGAAGAGAAGTTCAAATAAATCATCAAAGACAATGTTGGTACTATCAAGGCCACATGGTAAGATTTTTTGAGTTGAAAGTTTGACTAATTTATAGGTTTTTCTTTGGATTCCCTAATTGCAACTGATAAACAAGTGAGGAGTATGTCAGTGAGGTCACCTCACATAAAGTTATCAAGTGTGATTCCTAAGGTGGTTGTTATGTTACAATAAGGAGAGAAGGTGAATCCATCCTTGTTGCAACTTCAATAGACTCTACAATCAGAAGTTGAGACTAGACAAGAGAGAATAAGTACTAGAGTCACCACTTAGTACAAGTATCCCATAAAAATCCATCCTAGTCTTAATATTACACACTTAAGGTTAGGACAAGGTTAGATAGAGGCATATAATATGAAAACTATTAGAGACTCTCATGAATATGATAACACATGACTTTGGGAAAAATATGGAATTTTGGGATAACTTGGAAAATGTTACTAAGGAGGTCCCACATGATACTTCTTATATAGACCTAAAATCCAAGGATAAATAGGTGTTTTCCTACACAAGATACTCTGCCCAAATTGTACAGATTCTGAGAGCAACTACAACTCCACCTAAGAATTGGTGTAGATATTGAAGAGAAAGATGGATTTTCTAGCTAAGTTTGCACAACATATTGAGCAAGAATATATGTAAAGACTCATGGAGAGATTGGGAAAAAGGTTCAAACTAGTGTAAATCAAATAATCTACATATAGGACTATGATCACAAATTCATTCTTACCATTGGAATTGACATAGAGAGTTGGCTCACTTGCACTCCTAGTGAAGCCATTTTTATGAAGTTGTTCATTGATTCTTATATAACAAGCCCTTGGAGCTTGCTCAGTTCCATATAGATATGTCCTCAACTTGTAAACCTTATGTTCTTGACCTACAATTCCATAACCTAGTTGTTTATCCACAAATACCTTCTCATCTAAGACACCATTAAAAAAAAAATGATTTGACATATAACTGGAAAAAAAAATCATTTAAATTGAGCTACTACTAAAATAGTCCTTATAATTTATAATATTGCAAGAGGATAAAAATTTTCATTGTAATTTATACTTGTTTTTTATGAGTAACCTTTCACTACCAATCTAGCCTTGTGTCTTTCAACTAATACATTTATTTTATTCTTTGTTTTTTACGCACATTTGACTCATAGGAAATCCTTTCCTTGTGTAACACCCTATTTTCCCCCATGATTTTAATTATGCTAAGACTTCATATAATATGATTATGAAGCATGCAATTATGTTATTGATTAATAGAAAACACCATAAAACTTACTAAGAGGGAAATGCCTTGAGTACTAGCCATGATATCACGAGGAAGGTGAGGTGGACTAGTGAAGTGGAGTGGATAAGCTTCAATGAAGAAAGTAGGAAGATTGTTCAACATCCCAACCTACACTTGCAAAATTGAATGTAGCACCTGCCAAGGAACTTAGGTTTGCATGGAGCCATGTGACTAGTCATGGGAGAGCAGGGTTGGTGGTTGAATTAGTTATAACTACTGGCATATATGACTGCTTGAAAAGGAAAGGATCATTTTAAAACCTGAAAGAAGGACACCTTTAGATTTCCACTTCGAATTCATATTCCTGACTAGAGGTTGCATCTAAAATAAGTCACGAGAAACCCAAGGAGTATGTGGAAGAAGAGACCAAAGGTGGAAAAACCACCATAGAAAGAGAGAGAACACACATAACAGAACAAGATATGTGCATACACTAGATGAACAGAGGAGGAATACCCAAGAGAATATGGGGAGATAAAGATGGATTCTCACAGAGAACCACAAAGGGCAGCAAGAGTTGCAAACTCACAGTGGGATGAAGCGATGAGGAGGAGACTCACGCAGGTTTCTCTAAACAACAGATTTTTTGGGAAGTTTTCCTTGAGGAAAATAGGAAACTTTCCCAAGGAATTAATGGTCACCTTGGAATAGAGAAGACCTAGATCTAGACCAGAGAAATAGGGAACCATGACTTAGTTCTTAATGGAAATAAATTAACATTGGTAAGGGGAGGTTGTCGAGGGACTATATAGAAGAGAAGGGAATCCCTTGTGCAGAGGAACTCCATTTGGGAATGTACCTGATAAACTCATGGAGGTCAGGAGCTCAGTGGGAAGAGGGAAACTTTTGTTGTTTCTAGTGGAGTGAAGGAGAGTAACCTCCCTATACCATTTTCTTAATTGGGTAGCCAATTGAATCAATCCCCATGTGGTATCATGGCTTGGAATAGGGGTGTCATGTTGTAGGAAGGTACTCTACAACACAGCCTAAGGTTGGGAGGAAAGACATACTCTCTTAGTCAGTTGGTTGGATAATATTCCCTGAATAGATAAGTGTTTCATATTATGAGTTTGAAGTATGTTTAATGATACAATCATGTTTTTGTATGGGTTGTATGTTAATTTGAAAATATATAGTAGGAATGGTTAAATTCCTGAGTAAAATGGGTTATGCATGTTTTTTTTATTCGATTAACCTGATAAATTTATGTAACCAAGTAATATGTGCAAAGGAAGGGTGTATCCCTGAGAATTATGCAAGTCTTTGAAATGGAAATATTGCAATATATAAACCTCCATTGGATGTGTAATGGCATTACTAGGTGTAATCTTCTGGGACTGCATGCATTTGAGTGGAAAGATTCCAATATATGAATAAAATCTTCACCCCAAATTGATAAGAGTTCCTTGAAGCCTGAGGAGAGTTTCCAGGTAGTTAGGGAGACTTAAGCTCTATGAAAACACATTTCCTTTTAAATGGAAAGTTTGTAGCATATACAAATATTCAACCAATATTTCAGGGTGGGAATTTCTTAGCCAGTTTCAAAGTGAAGGTGATAGCCATGAAGGTCCCCCAGAACCTTAGTGATGACCTAGAAGAATTCCTGAAGTGGATAAGTTTGAAATCAGATTGTTATCCTGGAGGAAACCCATGAATTGAGTCATGATGATTGGCAACCATTGATTTGGCATGGATGAAAGATCCTGATCATTGATCGGAAGGCAAGGTTGTTAGGATGACCCAACACATGATCACAATGGGACTCTAATGGGGAAGAATTTAAGAAAATGAGGGTTGTTGATTTATTAGAGAGTGGCATTGATGTGTAATGAATCATTGATGCCAGTCACAGTTCTGTCGGAAAGAGGACTGTCAAAATCCTGGAAAGGGGGATTGAAAAAAGAAATCGATGATGAGATATTTTGAGGGTTGTTGATCTGTCGGAAGACACTCTGGAAGATTGTAGTCATTAGATCTTGTGTGTTGTATTATAAGGAGGAGACTCTAGGAACCTTAACTTCCATGTGGATATAAATCTCATAGAAAATCTTAACCATCGGTTTAGATGTCGTGAGGAACGTTAGATCCGTCAGAGGATTTCATCAGAGGGAATTGGTCGGATTGAATTTTTATGCCCATGAGGACCGTTATATCTATTTGAGGATGTCATTGGATTGAGTCGATTGAAGTGGCCTTTGATGCCATAAGTGGATGCACTCTAGAAAGGACTTCAGGAGTGAACGAGATCCATTGATTGGAGAGTGAACACGACACTATTTTAGCAATAGAATCATTGTGGGTTCCATTGGTTCAATTGGAGAGTAGTTGAGGATATGGGTGATAATTGTCAAGCTAGTAGAGGAGCTGATGAAATCATAGTTGTTAGTTCTTGAGTCAGAGAGTTGTTGGATATATTAGAACAATCCATCATAATGAAACCATCATAATGGAATTTTAGGCATGTAACATAAAAATACAATGGGAAAGAGTTTGAGTCATTCTATATCTTTGATTTTGAGGCGAGATATAGTTCTAGTCGTCCAATTGAGGACGTATAGTTTTCTAGTCACTGCAACAAGCCTCATGGAAGGATTTCATTGGATATTTGGGGTTAAGTAAATAATATTGAACACCATAAATATTGTGATAAGAGAAGTCCTCACTTAAAAAAATGATGGAACTAGAACATCGATGGTACACCTGAATACTTACCCTGAGGAAGGAGGAAAAATGAACATCCCACCAGCCTAAGAGAGTTAGGGGGTCGGGTGTTTTACAAAGTGTCATCAAAGTAGAGGTCAAAGTCTAGGCACTGATGGGTCACCAAGACTGCTTGACTATATGAGAAAGGGTTTATTTTTCCAAGAATGTATGATTGAAATATTAATATAATGTCTAATCATGGGTTTTTGTTTCAACATTTAGGTATGTTCCTTGAGGTAAGGAACATACCTCAATAGTTCCAAGAAACCCTCCAAATTTGGTAGTCATTGTCAGAAGTATGAAAGAATACAATCAGAGGCACATGAGAGATTAGGTTGAGTAGGAAGAATTTAATGCACTACTATTGGAGGGTTTGTCAGAATTTTAGAAGAACCTACAACAAGGCCCAACCAATAGTAATGAAAAATTGCAACAATATGAGAGGTAGAAAACCCCTTCAGATTCCCAAAGGCATGGACTAATCCATAACAATGCGGGAAGGATTTATTCCAATAAGAGGAATTGAGATGCAAGGAAGGGTAGATCTGGTGAAAGCATTTACACAAAGTCATTTAGTAGGAAGTCCACATTCAAAGAGTTGTCCAACAATGACACTTGTTCGAGTATTCTCAAGAAGAAGAAAAAGAGATGCTCACAGAGTTCTTTGACTAAATAATTTAAGAAGGCTAAGCCACCTACCTTTCATGGAGATATCAATAAGGGAGAAGAATATGAGACTTCGCTATTGGGCCTGAAGAAGCATTTTCAGGTACATAACTACTCAAAAAATACAAAGGCAAATATTTCCATCTTCAATATGAATGGAGGAGCCTCCATATGGTGGGAGGATATTAAGGAAATCAAAGGATTGAAAGAAAGTAACTTGACCTGGAAGAAGTTTGAGAAGTATTTCAGGAAGGCTTACCTATCAGAGAAGTACTTTGATGGAAAGATCAAAGAGTTCCATGAGCATAAGTTGGGGAAACTTACAATGGATGCTTGTGCTGAGATATTCTTGGAACTATTGAGATATGTTCCTTAACTCAAGGATGAGAAAGAAAGGATACAACATTTCCTTAGTGGATTTCCACAATCCTGCCAAGAAATAATTGAATTTGATGATACAAAAAAGTTGGAGGATACCATTAGGAATTCCAAGTGTTTTTGTGATCAGTTTAAGCATAAACAAGAGCCTTCTGAAGATTTGAAAAAAAAAGATAAGAGTGGATTGCAGAAGATGGGATTCAAGTCCTTTCCATATAATAATATGAAGAAAGGAACTCAGTTTGGTCAACCAAGTAGGAGTGTGCATCAATATAAATTTTCATCTCAAAGTGGAAATAATCCAATAGAGCAGGAAAGAGAAAGAGAAGAGGAACTAAAGAAAGGACCTTTGCAATGTTGGGGTTGTGGAGAAACACATCTATTGAGAGATTGTCCTCATAGATAGCATGATAGTAAAAGGGTTTACCATGTGTAGGAATATACTATTGTCAATGATGTGGCCAAAATCATGTCCAAGATATATGTAGTTGTGGAAAATTGGCAAGCAAACCACCAAGATTTTATAATGGAGCTAGAAGGTATTATTTCCAAGAAACCCATTTCTATTTCAATTGAACTTGGATCTAAACTTAGTTATGTCTCACCTAAATTTGTTGAATCATGTTCCTTATAGAGAAAGAAACATGCAAGGGCATGGTTAGTTCAGTTAGCCACAGGGATAAACAGGAAAGTGGTAGATGTGATAGAGAATTTTCCATTCGCAATGAGAGGATTGCATACTCATGAAGTCTTGAATAACATGTCTTTAGAATCATACGACATGCTACTAGGCATGGATTGGATAGCATTTCACAAAGAAAAATTGAACTACCATGAGAAGACTTTAGAATGTGAAGACAAGGAAGGAAATGCAAGAGTTTTGCAAGGAATTCAGAATCCAATTTCAGTTAGACAAATCTAAAAAATAAAAATTAATAAATTTAGTAGGAAAGGATGCCCCTTTTATGCAATACAAGTGCTTGACTCGAAAAAAATCAAGGATTTGAAGGATGAAGATCACCCAGTTTTGTGGGAGTTCAAGGATGTGTTCCCAGAGGAAGTTCATGGACTACCTCCTAAGAGAGATATTTATTTTTCAATATAACTTGTACATGGAGAAGCACCAGCATCAAAAGTACCCTATAGGATGAGCACACTATAATTGGTGGAGATAAAAGTAAAACTAAAAGAGATGTTGGATAAAGGTTACATTAGGCTGAGTGTGTCCCCATGGGGAGCACCAACATTTTTGGTGAAGAAGAAATATGGTACACTACATATGTGCATTGACTACAAACAATTAAACAAAATTACCATCAAGAATAAGTATCCCTGACCCCATATCAATGATCTTTTTTATTATCTCAGGGGAGCTACAATTTTATCTAAGATTGATTTGAGAGTGGGATATCATCAAGTCAGGATCAAGAATGAGCACATCCACAAGATAACCTTTAGAATAAGGTATGAACACTATGAGTTTGTGGTGGTGCCATTTGGGCTTACCAATGCACCGGCTACCTTCATGTGCTTGATGAATAGTGTTCTCATTTTGTCTTAGTGTTTATTGATGATATTTTGGTGTATTCCAAGACTAGAAAAGATCACAAAGATATTCTCAGGATGGTGCTACAAGTGTTGAGAGATCTCCAAATTTAAGCTAAGTTCAATAAATGTGACTTCTTCCAGATTGAAAATCCATTATTTAGGACACACCATCTCGACAGAAGGAGTGGCAGTAGATCCCAAAATGATCAAGGAAATCATGGATTTTCCTTCCCCTCAAAGTGTGATTGAGGTAAGGTATTTAATGGGATTAGATGGGTATTATATAAGGTTTATAAAGGGATTTTCCAGAGTTTTCGTTACTCTGCCAACATTGCATTCATAGGGCTTGCAGTTCTCTCACATACCTCAGGGTATATTAGAAAACTATGGTCCCTTCATCATACTTAGATTATAGAGAAAGGGGAATAAATTTGTATGGTCAAAAAGGTGTGAAGCCAACTTTCAGTAGCTGAAGCACATTTTGACCAATGCCCTTGTTTTGAAGTTTGTGGACCTTGAAAAGGATTTCTTGGTTTTTATTGATGCTTGAAAAGAAGGAATCGTTGGAGTTCTCATGAAGGAAGGACAAGTGATTTTTTATGAATCACAAAAGATAAATGAGCATGAGAAAAAACATCCCACCCACTATCTAGAGCTTGAATTAATTATCCATGTGTTGAAGATGTGGACACATTACTTTCTCGAAAGAAGGTTTTTCTTGATGACATACCATTTTGGTTTAAAGTATTTATTTGACCAACTAATTTTGAATTCTAGACAGGATAGGTGGATGGCGTTGATTAGCGAGTTTGATTTTGATATCAAACACATAAAAGGAAAGGAAAACATAGTGGCATATGTACTCAGTCGAAGTGTGAATACCATACACTTAGCAGCAACAAGTGAAGGAGAGTATGAAATTAAACAAAATATTAGAGCCCTCTTGCAAGGAGATGAATTTTTCAATCATGTAAGAGAGGTGTTGCAACAAGAAACCAGTGAGAAAAAGTATGAAGGGTATCAACTTATAGATGATGATTTGCTACTATATAACAACATATTGTATGTGCCAAACTCAATAGAGATGAATCATTTTATCATGGATGAATTCCATAGGAGACCTTATGTGGCTCATCTTGGTTACCGAAAAATGGTAACAAAAATAAGTTGTATTATTTTCCAAGAATGAAGCAAGACACTTTTTAATACATTTCCAAGTGTCTAGAGTGTCAACATGTAAAATTTGAACACAAGCACCCTGTAGGACTATTGCAACCTTTGCAATTTCTAGAATGAAAATGGGAGACAAGATCCATGTATTTTACTACTAGTTTTCCAAGGAAGGTTAGAAAACATGATGCAATCATGGTAGGAGTGGATAAGTTGAGAAATACAACTCACTTCATCCCTATTAAATATACATTGAATATATATATGTTGTTGATGTTTTTATGAAGGAAATTTTTATATTGCATGGTTTACCCAAGACCATAATTGTAGACAAAGATGCTATGTTCACTTCAAACTTTTGGAAAATACTTTTTGTAGTATTGGGAATGCACTTAGAGTATAGCACGACCTACCATCCTTAGACAGATGGTCAGAATGAGTGGGTAAAAAATATGTTATAGGACATGTTGAGAATGCATGTTATGCATCAACCCAAGTAATGGGAAGAATACTTTCCCTTGGTAGAGTTTTCTAGTAACAATGGTTATCAGGAATCATTTAAGATGAGCTCATTTGCAGTTTTGTATGGTGGGAAGTGTAGACTTATAATCAATTGGGACAATCCAATGGACAATATCACACTTGGAACATAAATTTTGAAGGAAATGGAATAGGATATGATCAAAATAAGGCATGATTTGAAAGTATCCCAGGATAGGAAAAAGAGCTATGTAGACAACAAGAGAAATCATAAAGAGTTCAAGGTGGGAGATCATGTGTATCTTAGAGTGAAACCCAAGAGGAATTCACTAAGTATGGGGACATGTGCTAAGTTAGAACCCCACTATTGTGGACCATTTGAAGTCCTGCAAAGAGTGGGACCGGTAGCATATATAATTTCCTTTCCACCTACTATTACAGCTCATAATATGTTCCATGTGCCTTTACTGAAGAAATATGTTCAATATTCTAATCATGTTATTGATTGAACTGTGATACAGGTGGAACCAGAGGGAGAATTACATCTCGAACCTCAATACATCATGTAAAGGAGAGAAAAATTGCTTCAAAACCAATTCATGGAGTAGGTAAAGGTGCAATGTAAGCACTTTGGAAAAAATGATACTACTTGGGAGTTGGTGAATACCATGAGAGTGACATACCCATTTTTGTTTTTTGTATAATTGCATATATGGTGTTTTAAACACCGAGGATGGTGTTTCTTTAAGGGGGACGGGAATGTAACACCTTATTTCCCCCCAAGATTGTAATTATGCTAAGGCTTCATATAATTGATCTGAAAATAGAAGGCTGACTTTTTATGCTATGCAAGCACCCCCTACTTCAATAAATTAAACCTTAACAGGACCTTGCTTCATGTGTTCAAATATGCAAGATAGTTTATGTGTTAAGTTTAGGCTTCTTCTTGTCAATGTATATGTGTGAGTAATGATCTTTTAAAAGATTAAATATGTGTTATAAAAAAATACACAGCAATATAAAGTGCATCAAATAACACAACAAACTCACAACAATAGCAAGATGATAAAGGAGTTCACCCCTTTCTGGGCTACATCTCCTTGAGCCTCCTTCAATGGACTTGGCTCTTTGGGATTAGTTTGTCAAATGATATTTACAAGATGCTTCTCAACTCCAATAGATTTACAGACTATACCATTGGATTCAGAATACATAAAAACCCCAAATTTGACTATTAAAACTCTGAAAATGGATCTTGTCTCATCCAGCAATGACCTCTTCTACATGTGACCTCCAAGCTTCCCTGAGCTTCAATGACACAAAAAAACCTATAAAAGTCCTCCAATGGATCTGAAACCTATCCCAATGTGTTCAGAGCATAATAAACAGTCAATAATGACTATTCAGTCTCAGAAAATGGATATGTGCTCATCTGAGCAATGCCTCAAACAATGAGGGCTTCAAGTTTCCTGGAGCTTCCTCAAACTTCAATGGTTAAAATCCTGCACTAGAAGTCTCCAAATTCCTGTGAAATCTGTGCCAATGGACTCAGAACGTCCAAAAACCCCTAGCTAGGCTTTTTCGGCACCTCATTTGGCCAAAAACTCCAAAAGTTATGCCTTCTGCCATTTTTCCCCTCATGGATGATTTTAGGGGCTAAATTTCGCTCATGGGCTAATTTTCCATGGTTTTTCCAAAAAAGAGATTCGTATTTTAAAAATGATTCACCCAAATTCTATAGGATAAAACTATTTTACCTTTAAAATCGCCAAAATTTTATAAAAACTATATAAAATACTTAGAAATTTGAATATTTTTACAAAAATATCGCTAAACATTTATAGTTGACATATGAACGATTAGTAAGATTCGTCAAGGTTTCTACATTTTAAAATAAATTTTCATCCTTAAAATCATCCCTGTTTCCCCTTCAAGCTCTGTTACTAGTTCGCCATTCTGCACCTGTGCGAAAGTGAACCTGGCTTCTGGCATTTTTCGTGCCTAAACTCAGCACCCACGTGCATCCCGCAATTGGTGCCAATATGTCGAACAGTTTACGGAATCAAAGCCCCCAAGCTCGGAGGTGTTGGGAACATGGGGGGCCATATGGCCACGTCCCAGCATAATTTCGGGGCTAACTGTTTGTAAAAAAGTCAAGCCATGCCACATGGTGGGTCGTTGTTCAGCTGTTGAAAACCAACCCTTAAACCGCGTGCATAACAATAGTTTATGTTAAAACTGGGTTTAATGTTTATAACCCCACACACATTATAATCGCACGCCATATATTAAACAATGGTCATATAAATCAATGCATATGACCACGGGTCATATTCCACTTACCCCCGCGCGCGCCATTTTTAAACAGACGTGGTCACATATCCACACATAGATACATGGTTTTTAACAAATGTATTACTCCACGCGCATACTCACAGAGGGTAAGGTCATATGTAAATCCACCGAAACCGAGGGATTTGTTTTAATATCCAAACCGCGTGTATTCCACATAAAACTTTCGGTCATATTGCAATGAATGGAATCGTGGGTGTAATCCACAATCCATTTCCCGTGCACATAGTTTAACAATGGAACCACGAGCTAACACCCCGTGCGCCAAACTATCGGGTGACATAAACATATGGTATGGGCATATGCAGCTTCAAATGACCGCGGGCTAGGGCTTAGCCCCGGCCCGAACCCCACCATATCAACCTTTGAACACGTTCAAATGTATAATTTAACATATGGTTATTAAAACACAATGCGTGGCGCATTGGCGGGCTGACCTTTGTTAAAGCTTTGTGTTGTGGGGAGGTCCGGGGGTCGAACCCTACGGACCCAAAAAAAATTTAATAAACCAAACATTCGACTAGAAGCCAATAAATGGGTGCCACATGGCAGCCCTCCATTGGGCCACGTGGCACCTTTCCATTCGTCAGAAGCATGCCACGTGGCGCAATATAACTCGTCCAATAATCGACCAATGAAAACACACCATGTCATCCACCTGCCACGTCAGCAATGACACATCATCACACAGAATGTACGGCCTGCCACGTCAGCTATACGGCCTCTGCCATGTCAGCTATACGGCCTGCCCAGTCAGCATCAAATTTTTTTGCCTGTTTGGCTCGGCGAACAGATCGCGATAACTTCTCCATAAGGACTCCATTTGCGAAAATAAATATACCACCGGAATCAGGAGAATGAGACGGATGCAATGGCACCGTTTTCGTCGCATTCCAAGCACTTTGAAAATTGAGCAAATTTTTTACCCCTGGTCCAGATTCTGATCAATAATGTTATTATGAAACATGCAAGTATGCTATTGATTAATAGAAAATTGACTAAGATGGAAATGCCTTGAGTATTGGCCATGATATCACGAGGTGGAATTGGTGAGGTGGACTGGTGAGGTCGAGTGGATAAGCTTCAATGAAGAAAATAGGAATCTTGTTCAACATCCCAACATACACTTTCAAACTTGTATGTAGAACCTGCCAAAATATTTAGATCTGCATCGAGCCACATGACCAATCATGGGAGAGTAGGGTTGGTTGTTGAAGCAGTTATAACTACTGACATATCTAATTTCTTGAAAAGGAAAGGGTCAGTTAAAAACTTGATAGAAGGAAACCCTTAGATTACCCCTTTGAATTTGGATTCCTGACCAGAGGTTGCGTCTAAAATAAATCACAAGAAACTTGAGAAGTATGTTGAAGAAGATAAAAAGGTGGAAAAAACATCACATACCTAAGAGAACACATAGAATAGAAAAGAGATGCATAGAGACTAGATGAACAAAGGAGGCATACTAAATAGAGTTTGAGGAGTTGAACACATGTTCTCATAGAGAAACACAAAGAGCATAGGGAGTTGCAAACTCATAGTTGGATGAAGTGGTGAGGATGATACTCATTCATGTTTATATTAACAATGGAGTTGATGGGAGTTTTTCCTTGAATAAAATAGGGAATTTGCCCAAGGAATTAATGGTCACCCTAGAACAAATAAGACCAAGATCCATACTAGAGAAATTGGGGATTGTGACTTGGTTCTTACTAGAATTAAAATGAAAATGGTAAGGGGAGGTCATTAAGGGATTGTATAGTAGAGAAGGGACTCCCTTGTTTATAGGAAATATAGTTGGGAAGATACCTAATAAACCCATGGAGGTCTTGAGTTCAGTGGGAAGAGGGAAACTTATATTGGTGCTAGTAGAGTCAAGGAGAATAACCTTCCTAGATCATTTACCTGATTGGGAATCCAACTAAATCAATATCCTTGTGGTATCATGGCTTGGCACGGGGGTGGCATGTTGTAGGAAGGTACTTTGCAACACAGCCTAAGGTTGGGAAGAAAGTAATATTCTCTTAGTTAGTTGTCTGGATGTTGGCCCTTGACCAAGTTTTGAGGATCCTTGGTCATGTTTGACCTATTTTTGGGACTTCGACAGGATGTCGAAGGCAGAGCACAAGTATAAGTGGAGATTGCAGGATCTTGGCCCCCTTTTTAGGGCCTTTTTGGGTTTCGAGCTTATGTAATGGGTATGGGGATGTCGGCCCATGGGTGTTACCCATGCTTAGGCCTATTTTGTAATGTATAAATAAGTAGCTAGGTGATGTAAGAAGAGGCCAGTGCACTAAGTGATAAGTGGTAATTGCTTTGTGCATATTGTGTGAGACTTGCAAGGCTAAGTGCAAGTGACTGTAAAAGACTTTGTAAGGCTTTGTGCCTAGGTCGAATCGGGGAAGGAGGATCATGCGACATGCACAGTTCTCCTGTCCTCTGTGGAGTTGATTTGGAGGCTTTGTGCATGTAAGAAGATTGATCGAAGATAATAAATAAGATGAAGAGTTGGTGGACATAGCCCTAGGGTCGGGGTGAACCACTTATATCTGGTGTTATGAATTCTTTGTGCTTTATGATTTCTCTCTTTCTTATATGCTTAGTGCATTTTTAGATGATAGATGAATCTGATATGATAGCTTAGTGCTGAATAATGTAAATGAATGCTAGATCTTATCTCTGTTGGTATGCTTAGTGCTTGGATCTATTGGATCTGTGTGAATGCTACGTTGATTTGTTGTTAGGGTTTAGCTGCGTTGTGAACTAAGAATGAATATTGACGAATCGTAATTACTAAGCACTATGTTAAGGTATTACAAAAACATATCTGTGTCCCAGCTAAGGTTTTAGACACTGGAGTCCTGCAACCACCCCTGCATCTACCTTGGGTGAGACTTCATCTGCTTCGTAGGTGTTGCCGAAAGGGTCGATAGTTAGGTTTTTTTTGGTGTGTTGTTGTAGCATTGAACCCTGTGTCTGCCCCTGTGCCAACAAATGGTTCAGTTGCTGGGACCTGAAACTGTGATTGCTGGGAACTGAGGAAGAAGAAGATTTGTGTGAAGATCTGACCTGAAACTGTGATTACTGGGAACTGAGGAAGAAGAAGCTCTGCGCGAAGATCTGACCTAAAACTGTGAAATCTCTATGCATAGATATGTTTCCCTAGTGTGAAGTACTCTATTTGGATTGTGAAACTCTGCGATAAGAAGAGAAGTCTGATCTGAAGAAAACAGGTAAGATCTTGAAGATTTGTGCTCTGAGAAAGGTAAGAATAGTGAAATTTTTTAGATCTAGAAGCTTTGTGCTCTGCTGAAAGTAAGATTAATGGAAATTTTTGTTTCAAGAATATGGATCTAGGTATGTTTGATAAATTTTGTCCTAGCCTAAAACCTAGGGCATAACTAGAAGAAAGAATATTTGATATGACTAGATCTGATAAGAATAGTGAAAGATATGTTATTCCTATGCATAGAAAGAATGTTTGGAATAACAAATGGATCCAGGATCCTAGAAAGAATTTTTTGTAGGTTAGCTACCATGATCCTAGTGCACAGTACAGGAAAGGATGGGGATCATTTAAGAGAAAGAGAGGATTAACTCTTTGTTATAGTTGCAGAAGACCGAGACATCTTGCTAAGGAATGTCATGGTAGAAGACCCAATTGTCTTTGTTGTAAATCTATGGATCATGAAGTTATGTATTGCCCTAGAATGATTGCTAAGGTTGAAAGAATGAATATGAGACAAGAAAACGATGAGGAAGATAAAGAAACTAAGATCATGGTAGAACCCCAAAAAGAATAAGAAACTGTACTATTGAAAATGAAAGAAACCCTAAATGATCACAGAAACATCAACTTACCAGAGATCTTCAAAGAAAATGAATGCATAGAAACAAGAATAGGAGACTTTGAAATTGACCGCATTCTAGATGAGGAAACACAGGTGAATATCATGACATAAAGAACTTGGGAAATTTTAGGAAAGCCTGCTATGATTCCTTCACTGGGAGGAATAGGATTATTTAGAGGAAATTTGATAACCCTATGTGGAAGACTTACCCAGATATCTCTGAGTGCTCATGGAACCTCGACAGAAGAAGATTTTGAGGTTGTTAAATTTATTGAGAACAACGCACTGCCCAATAGCAGGTCCACACCATTCAGAGAAGAGTCATCGAAGTAACTCAGAGTCTCCAACCAATACAGGATGAGGCTTACCAACTATTTGCAGAGATCGAAGGCTAAGGAGAAGAACTGGAGCAAGTCTTCACTGCAGTTTAACAACACTTAGAGGGACCTGTCAATGAAGAAGTAATCCAAGAGTTCACTTAGCAGGAGGTCGTGGCACAACAATAGGTCAAAGTCGCTCAAGCCAAGATCAAGGCTTTTGAGGTAGAGCTACCCATATCAGAGTGACTTGGGCCGAGTCACAAGTGAGTGTTGGGGGCATGTTGGCCCTTGACCAAGTTTAGAGGATCCTTGGCCATGTTTGACCTATTTTTGGGACTTTGATAGGTTGTCGAAGGTAGAGCACAAGTCGAAGTAGATATCGTGAGATCTCGGCCCCTTTTTAGGGCCTTTTTGGGTTTTGGTCTTATGTACTGGGTATGGGGATGTCAACCCATGGGTTTTACCCATGCTTAGGCCTATTTTGTAATTCATAAATAAGTATCTAGGTGATGTAATAAGAGGCCAATGCACTAAGTGCTAAGTGGTAATTGATTTGTGCATATTATGTGAGACTTGCAAGGATAAGTGAAAGAGACTATAAAAGACTTTGTAAGGCTTTGTTCTTAGATCTACTCAAGGAAGAAGGATCAGGTGAGGTGTGCAGATATCCTGTATTCTACGGAGTTGATTTGGAGGCTTTTTGCATGTAAGAACACTGATCTAAGATAATAAAGAATACAAAGAGTTGGTGGACGTAATCCCAGGGTGGGGGTGAACCACGTATATCCGGTTTTATAAATGCTTTGTGCTTTATGATTGCTCTCTTGTTTATATGCTTAGTGCACTGTTAGATGATTTATGAATCTAATATGATAACTTAGTGCTGAATAATGTGAACGAATGCTAGATCTGATCTCTATTGGTATGCTTATTGATTGAATCTATTGGATCTCTGTGAATGTTGCGTTGATCTATTGTTAGGGTTTAGTTGCACCATGAAATAAGACTGAATATTGATGAATCGTAATTGCTAAGTTCTTTGTTAAGGTATTACAGTCACAGATTTGTGTCCCATCTAAGGTTGCAGACACTAGACTCCTACAACCACCCCTGCCTCTACCTCGGGTGAGACTTCATCTTCTTCACAGGTGTTGTTGAAAGGGCTGGTAGTTAGGGTTTTGTTGGTGTGTTGTTGTAGCGTTGAACCCTGGGTCTGCTCCTCTGCCAAAATTGGATAATATTCCTTGAACATATAAGTGTTTAAACTTATGAGCTTGATGTATGTTTAATGATACAAACATGTTTTTGTATAGGTTGTATGTTAAGTATGAAAATATAAAAAATAAATGGTTAAATTCCTGAATAAAATGGGTTATGCATGTTTGTTTTCTTCTATTAACCTGATAAATTTATGTAACAAAGAAAGTTGTGCAAAGGAAGGGTGTATCCCTGAGAATTATGAAATCCCTTGAAATGGAAATCTTGCAAAATATAAACCTCCATTGGTTGTGTAATAACACCAGTGGGTATAACATTGTGGGACTACAAGTATTTGAGTGGAAAGATTGCAAGATATAAATAAAATCATCACCCTAAATTGGTAGTAGTTCCCTAAATCTTGAGGAGAGTTTCTAGGTAGATAGGGATCCTTAATCTCTATGAAATATACTTACCTTTTAAATTTAAAGTTTGCAAGATATAAGAATATTCAACCAATATTTCAGGGTAGAAATGCCTTAGCCAGTTTCAGATCAAAGGTGAGAGCCATGAAGGTCCAACATAACCTTAGTGATGACCTAGAAGAAATCCATGGAGTGGTTAAGTCTAAAATCAGATTGTTATCCTGGAGGAAACCCATGAATTGAGTCAGGACGATTAACGACTGTTGATTTGGCACTTTGTAAATATCCTGACCATTGGTCAAAAGGAGAGTTTGTCGAAATGACCCAATACACTATCACAATGGGACTCTAATGAGGAATACTCCAAGATAATGAGGTTCACTTATTTATTTGAGTCTGGCATAAGTGGGTTTTATATTGTTGAGTCCAATCATAATTTTTTCAAAAAGAGGACTGTCAAAAGCTTGGAAAGAGGGCTTGAGAAAAGATTCCAACGATGAGATAGTCTAAGGGTCATCGATCTGTTGGAGGACACTCTATAAAATTATAGCGGTTGGATCTTGTGTGGTCGGTGTCGAGGAGGAGGGTATAGTAACCTTAAATTCTATGTGGTCATAAATCTCCAAGAAAATCTTGACCATCGGTTGATATGTTGTGAGAACCATTAGAACGATTGGAGGATGCCATCGGAGTGGCTTTTGATGCCCGCAAGAACCATTAGATTATTCATAGGATGTCATCGGAGTGATTTAGTTGGAATGGCCTTTGATGCTAGAAGTGGATGCACTCCGACGAAGAGGACATTAGGAGTGAACGAGAGTAATTGATCAGAGAGTGAATGCGATGTCATTCTAGCCATAAGATCATTGTGGGTTCCATTGGTTCACTTGGAGAGTAATTAAGGAGACTGGTGATAACTATTAGGCTAGTAGAGGAGCCAAGTAAATCATAGACGTTAATTCCTGAGTCCAAGAGTCATTGGATCTTTCAAAACAATCCATTAGAACAAAATCATGATAATGGAAGTTCAGGCCTATAACTTGCAGTTTTGATGCAAAAGAGTCTGAGTCATTCTAGATATTTTTTCTGGAGGAAAGAGGTGGTTCTAGTCATCTGATTGAGGGCGTATAGGTTCCTAGTCACTGCGGTGAGCCCCATAAAATGATTTCATTGGAGATTTGGGGTTAAGTAAGTAATATTGAACACATTAAATATTGTGATAAACTAAGTCCTCACTCAAAACAATGATGGACAGAAAGTAGGGAGAGTACTCCTGAATACTTACCCCGGGGAAGGAGGAAAAATGAACATCCCACTAGCCTAAGAGAGTTAGAGGGTCGGGTGTGTTAAAATTTCAGGTAGGTTAACCGATTCCCATGTTTCATTTATATCTATTGCATCGATTTCAAAATCTATTGCTTCACACCAAAATGTAATGTCCCCAGGGGGAAAATGCGAGGAAAATTAATGGTTTTTTGTCAATTATGTATTTTTGGTTATGAACTTTCATCAAATACTTGCATTACATGTGTTGTTAGAATGATTGAGTATTTTTCACAAAAATATTGCACATAATCCATCGATAATAATTTTGACAAACATGTTGCATACACCATAAATTAGAAGAGATAATACAGAACTTTATTAATAATGGAATCTTGATCCCACAATACAAAGTCTAGGGTTGTTGTAGCAGCTATGAAAAATTAGAAAACAATAAAATTGTTAGGGACCGAACCCCTCACATAGGTAGAATAATATATTTCCATGTAATAAAGGTCAATATTAATAAGGCTTAGCAATAAGGAAGAATAAGTCTAATTTAAGAAGACCTAAAAGAAGCTTCCGCTTCTAGAAGGATCTTCCTCTAGATGGTTCTTTTGATATACATATTTAGTATAAATAGGAGTTGAGGGTATGAGAAATTTTTTCTTGGATATTATTGTAATAGATATTTTCTCTGCTGGAGGTTTCCCCCTCAAAGAGGCAAGTGAACATTGCTCTCAGTAATCAAAGTGCTCTTTCTGGTGTTATTTTGGTATCATTTTAGTATTATTGTGGTGTTGTTATGGTTATATTGTTGTTCATATGCTATTTCTAGATATTTATTTCACTTTTTCATACTTTTTATATCTGGAATATTACAAGTGGTATCAGAGCACCTTCCTCGATAGAAAATTTTGGGTTATTTTTTTTCAGGGTAGAGACGTATTCCGATGTCTTTAAGCTACAGATATTTTTCGTTACGCACGTAAAATCATAGTCGGGGATTCATGCATGAAGGAAATACAAGTGGTAATTAGGTGCACATCTATTTCCCACCCTTGTAACCCATGTTGGTACCCCTTCAAGTGGTAGCACACCAGAGAACACATGTATACAGATCGTCCTAGATCTCATAAATCCCTCCATAGATAAATCGATCGATTTCCTGGCTACTATAGTTACACCGAGAACAACACTCAGGAAGATACTCTCTAGTACCTGGGTAGTCGGGTAGTATGACTAAGGGCATGGTCTAGCCTCCTTAGTTGGTGCCCTAAGATATTGGTCCAAGTAATATTGTTGGAACCCGCACGTATATCAGAGAGCTATAGCATAGGGAAAACCCTTGTCTGTAGAACCCTTGAATATATAACCTTTGGGAAGGAAACAAAAACATAACAGACAATATCTATTGTTGCGCAATGGTGTCTCTTGCATTTGAGTTGTGAAATTACTACACATTTCTTCCTATTAAACATTTGGGCATTTCATCACTGCAGTATTCTTAATATCATAGTATAACTCCACAAGAGTAAAAAAAAAAAATGTGTTATCCACCCTAGTATGATCCCCTACTCTTATCATGTGGTTATGGTCCTTAATAAAGAAGGTTCTTGGCACATGTTTCCTAACTTCTGTGCCCTCAACAAACTCACCATTAAATAGAAATTTCCCATTCCTGTCATTGATGACCCATTGGATGAATTGAGTGGCACCCAATTCTTTACTAAAATTGATCTTCGTTCTGGCTACCACCAGATCCATATGAAAGAGGTAGACATTCCTAAGACTTCATTTAGAACTCATGAGGGCCACTATGAGTTTTTGGTCATGCCCTTTGGCCTGTGTAATGCTCCTTCAACTTTCCAAAGCCTCATGAACCATGTCTTCCATCCTTTTCTCCATCATTTTGTATTAGTTTTCTTTGATGATATCCTCATCTATAGTAAAACCTGGACAACCCACCTTTCTCATGTGGATCAAGTTCTCCATTCTACTCTCTCAGCACCAACTTTTCCTCAAACAATCTAAATGTTCTTTTGGCACCTTGGAAGTCGAGTACTTGGGTCATCTTGTTGGCAAGGTCAGCATCAGGGTGGATCCTAAAATGATTGAAGCTATGCAAAATTGGACTACCCAAAGACTCTCAACATATTGTGTGGATTTCTAGGTTTAATAGGTTATTATCACAAGTTTGTTAAGAATTATGGAAAGATTGTGGCACCTCTCACTACACTCCTGAAAAAGAATTTGTTCACTTGGACTCCAGCAGCTTCTCAGGCTTTTCAAACCTTGAAGATGGCCATGTGCACCACTCTAGTCCTGGCCCTTCCTGATTTCACAAAGACCTTTTTCCTAGAATGTGATGCTTCTGGGAAAGGAAATGGTGTTGTCCTTATGCAAGAGGGTCGGCCTTTGGCCTTTACCAGCAAACAACTGTCCGAGTGAAATTTGGGAAAATCAATCTATGAAAAGGAAATGTTGACTATTATACATGAGGTGGATCTTTGGCACCCTTATCTATTGGGGAAGCACCTCCAAATTAAGACAGATCATCAAAGCCTCAAGTATTTTCTGGAACACCTTTCCTCCCTAGAGAAAAAAAAATGGGTGACTAAGCTCTTTTGATATGATTATGAGATCATTTAAAAAAAAAGGCAAAGACAATGTGGTTGTTGATGCACTTTCCAGAAAATATGAAGATGAAGGGTCCCTTTTTTCTCTCTCCTTCATTGTACCAGATTGGTTGTAGGTTGTTCGCTAGTAATGGCTACACAATCCCAAAATTCTGCATTTGATATAACAATTGCAGTTCAATTCTCCAGTTTCCCCAGGGTACTATTGGCTCAATGATGAGCTTAGATACAAAGGTCGTTTGTATTTAAGTAAACAGTCAAAAATTAAA
This sequence comes from Picea sitchensis, assembly GCA_010110895.2. Classification (NCBI taxonomy): domain Eukaryota; kingdom Viridiplantae; phylum Streptophyta; class Pinopsida; order Pinales; family Pinaceae; genus Picea; species Picea sitchensis. Next base: position 22,808 of record SNQJ01S0017235.1, read on the forward strand.
TCCACGGTACTTTCTGAGCTTCATGCTACACCCACAGTTGGGCACTCCGGGTTTACCAAAACCTATGACAGGGTCAAATGTTCCTTTTTCTGGGATGGTCTGAAACAGAACGTTCATAATTTTGTGGCTGAATGTGATGTGTGTCAATGCAACAAGGGAGAAACAGTCAATTCTCCTAGAACACTACAACCGCTTCTGATTCCACTTTCTATTTGGCAGGATATCTCTATGGATTTTATTGTAGGCTTACCTAAATCAGGCAATACATCAATCATCATGGTGGTAGGTGATTGTGTTTCCAAGTATGCTCATTTATGTGCTCTTCAACACCCATTTACAACATCCACTGTGGCTCAACTTTTCATGGATCAGGCATTCAAGCTTCATGGCATGCCACATTCTATTGTTTCTTATCGCAACCCAACTTTCACCAGCAATTTTTGGCAAGAACTGTTCAAGCTACAAGGAACCCAATTGCATCTCAGTACAACTTATCATCCCTAGACTGATGGTCAAACTGAAATTGTCAACAAGTGTTTGGAAACATATTTGAGGTGTTTTGCATCAAAAAGGAAAAATCAATGGGCTCAATGGTTACCACTAGCTGAATGGTGGTACAACACTTCATATCATATAACTACTCACATGACTCCTTTTGAAGCGGTATATGGAAAAAATCCACCTTCAATTCTCTCATATTTTCTAGGTGTCTCGAAGGTCCAGGCAATTGACCAAACACTTATAGTTCGAGAGGCTATTCTATGTACCCTCAAAGAGAATTTGGTCATGTCCCATAATTACATGAAGTAACAAGTAGATCAAGGTCTCTTTGAACATCAATTTGTAGAAGGGGATCAGGTGTTTCTTTGATTGCAACCTTACAAGCAAAATCCCCTCAAGGATGACCATTGTCAGAAACTGGCGCCCAAATTTTATGGTTCTTATACCATTCTCAAGTGTGTGGGATAGGTGGCTTATCAGTTAGATTTGCCTAGTCATTATATGCTCTATCTATTTTTTCATGTTTCTTGCTTAAAGAAGGTGATTGCAAATAAGTTCCAAACTCAAAACAACCTTCCCGAATTGGACGAAGAAGGATCCATTTGGCTACAACCACAAGCATTAGTGGACCAACGTGAGCGTCGTCTGCATCAACAAACCATCAAGAAAGTGTTAGTCCAGTGGAAATATACAACTCCAGCAGATGTCACTTGGGAACCAACTACCATTCTGTAGCAATTTCCTCATCTCAAGCCTTGAGGACAAGGTTGTTTTTAAGGGGGAGGACATGTTAGGGACCTAACCCCTCACGTAGGTAGAATAATATGTTTCCATGTAATAAATGTCAATATTAATAAGGCCTAGCAATAAGGAATAATAAGTCCAATGTAAGAATACCTAATAGAATCTTTTTCTTCTAGAAGGATCTTCCTCTAAATGGTTCTTTTGATAGACATATTTAGTATAAATAGGAGTCAAGGGTATGAGAACTTTTTTCTTGGATATTATTGTAATAGAGCTCTTCTCTGTTGTAGGTTTACCCCTCAAAGAGGTAAGTGAACATTTCTCTCAGTAATCAAAGTGCTCTTTCTAGTGTTATTCTGGTATCATTTGTGTATTATTGTGGTGTTGTTCTAGTTATATTATTGTTTGTCTGCTAGTTCTATCTATTATTTCAGTTCTGCATACTTTTCATATATGGAATATTAAAAAAATAAAAACCAAAACTTGGTGATGAAGTGCCCTGATCCCTCCTAGTAGATGTCTTCTCCAGTCTACAAAAGGCTAAATCCAAATATCCAATCCTCCTCCCAGAATGATGCAATAATATTGTAAACATTTGTTGAAGACTAGAACAAGATATTCCGACAACACCTTCTGCAGTAATATGACTGCCCGTATCCAAAACAACTTTTCAAATTAGATAACAAAGGGCCTCGCGGGACATAACTGGATGTTTAGTGGGACCTCATGTGACAAGGATGGGAAACTAGTAAGAGCCTCACAGGATACCCTATACTGAACCCACAGGGTTGTCCTATAATACAATTTCTCATAAACTCTCCTCATACTTGTTGTTAGGCGGAAATATTGTCATTTAATTCCGTTGTAGTATTTTCCCAACTATTTAATTTGCCAATCCGAGGTTCATAGGCTTACGAAGCACACACACTATATATGCAGGATTGAAGTGGAAGTAATCTAATCTAAATTGTTAAAATGAAGCTAATATAGGAAAGCAATACAACATGTGAATAGTTGAATGACAAAAGACATATGTGAGCTCACACAATATATCAATCTCAAATTATACTACAAGAGTCAAATAACAAAGCATGAAAGAATAACAATGAAAGAATCAAAGCGAAGAATCCCCTTCTCCTAATTACAAGACTAAATTATGAATTACATTCCTAATTATGAATAACATGATGACTGACTCCCCAATTATGAATAACATGATCTCCAACTCCCCTTCATGAAGAGAGAGCACTCTCTTNCTGGAACAACGCATTTCCTCCCTGGAGAAAAAAAATGGGTGACTAAGCTCTTTGGATATGATTATGAGATCATTTACAAGAAGGGAAAAGACAATGTCATGGTGGATGCATTGTCCCAGAAATATGAAGATGAAGGATCCTTTTTTCCTCTTTCCGTCATTGTACCCGATTGGCTCCAAGCTGTGCACCAGGAATGGCTTCAATATCCCAAAAGTTCACATCTGATCCAACAATTGCAGAACAAGGCTACAACTCCCCTAGGGTACTTCTGGCTCCAGGATGACCTTCGATACAAAGGCCGCTTGTATTTAAGTAAACAATCCAAGCTCAAATCCACAGTACTTTCTGAGCTTCATGATACACCCACAGTGGGGCATTCAGGGTTCACCAAAACATATGACAGGGTCAAACGTTCTTTATTCTGGGATGGTATGAAACAGGACATCTGTAAGTTTGTCGCTGAATGTGAGGTGTTTCAACGCAACAAGGGAGAAATAGTCAAATCCCGGGCACCCTCCAACCGCTTCCGATTCCGCCTGCTATTTGGAAGGATATCTCTATGGACTTTATTACAGGCTTACCCAAATCGGGGAATAAATCAGTCATAATGGTGGTGGTGGATTGCCTTTCCAAGTATGCTCATTTTTGCGCTCTTCACCACCCATTTATTGCATCAACGGTGGCTCAATTTTTCATGGACCAGGTCCTCAAGCTTCATGGCATGCCGCACTCTATTGTTTCTGATCATGACCCAACTTTCACAAGCAATTTTTGGCAAAAATTGTTTAAGCTACAAGGCACACAATTGCATCTCAGCTCAGCTTATCATCCCCTGACGGATGGTCAATAGGAAGTTGTCAACAAGTGTTTGGAAACATATCTGAGGTGCTTTGCCTCTAAAAAACAACACCAGTGGGATCAATGGTTACCCCTAGCTGAATGGTGGTACAACACTACATACCATACAACCACTCGCATGACTCCTTTTAAGGCGGTATATGGATAGAAGCCACCTTCAGTTCTCTCATACTTACTGGGTACCTCGAAGGTCTAGGCAGTTGACCAAACACTTACAGTCCAAGAGGATATTATTCATACCCTTAAAGAGAACTTGGTCATGGCATAGAATTCCATGAAGCAGCAAGTAGATCAAGGTTGCTATGAACGTCAATTTGTAGAAGGGGATCAGGTGTTTTTGCGACTATAACCATATAAACAAACTTCCCTCAAGGCCGATCATTGTCAGAAGCTAGCGCCCAAATTTTATGGTCCTTACATAGTTCTCAAGCATGTGGGACAAGTTGCATATCAGTTCTCTCTGCCCAGTCAGTCCAAGCTACATCCTATTTTTCATGTTTCATGCTTGAAGAAGGTGATTGGAACCAGGAGCCAAATTCAAACCAACCTTCCAGAGTTATTTGAAGAAAAATCAATTTGGCTATAGCCAGAAGCAGTTTTGGACCAGCATGAGCATCACCTACATCAGAGAACCATCAAGGAAGTTTTAGTACAATGGAAAGATATGACTCCACCAGATGCCACTTGGGAACTAGCTACCATTCTGGAGCAATTTCCACATCTCAAGCCTTGAGGACAAGGTTGTTTTTAAGGGGGCGGACATGTTAAGGTCCTAACCCACACATAGGTAGATCAATGTATTCGGATGTAATAAAGGTCAATATTAATAAG